>JAJONR010005227.1:0-19834 GCA_029582245.1 Solanum etuberosum | reverse complement strand
TTTTTGTTATTTTTCGGACAGTTACGAAAAGAGTAAAGTTTTGTTTCTTTTTTCGTTTCGATATTCTAAGGTCATTAGTGCAGTTTGAGAATTTTTTGCGGTGTTTTGATAAAGTTTTCTTGATATTTATATCATTCGGACATTTACGAGGAAAAATAATTTTTTTTATCTTTCGGACATTTATAAAAAAGACTCAAGTTTTGTTCATTTTTCATTTCGATATTCTAATGTCAATGGTGCAGTTTGAGAATTTTTTGAGGTGTTTTGATGTACTTTTCTGGATTTTTATATCTTTGGACATTTATGAGGAAAAAATAATTTTTTGTTATTTTTCGGCCAGTTACGAAAAAGAGAAACGTTTTTTTCATTTTTTCGTTTTGATATTCTAAGGTCATTGGTGCAGTTTGAGAATTTTTTGAGGTGTTTTGATGTACTTTTCTTGATTTTTATATCTTTCGGATATTTACGAGGAAAAATTAATTTTTTTGTTATTTTTCAGACAGTTACGAAAAAGAGTATTATTTTGTTCATTTTTTCGTTTCGATATTCTAAGGTTATTGGTGCAGTTTGAGAATTTTTTGAGGTGTTTTGATGTACTTTTCTTGATTTTTATATCTTTTGGACATTTATGAGGAAAATTTAAATTATTTGTTATTTTTCGGACAGTTTCAAAAAAGAGTATAATTTGTTAATTTTTTCCTTTCGATACTCTAAGGTCATTTGTGCAGTTTTAGGTTTTTTTGAGGTGTTTTGATGTACTTTTCTTGATTTTTATATCTTTCACCATTTACGAGGAAAAATTAATTTGTTTTTATTTTTCGAAGAGTTACGAAAAAGAGTAAAAATTTTGTTCACTTTTTTCGTTTCGATATTCTAAGGTTATTAGTGTAGTTTGAGAATATTTTGAGGTGTTTTGATGTACTTTTCTTGATTTTTATATCTTTCGGATATTTACTAGGAAAAATAATTTTTTTGTTATTTTTCAGAAAGTTACGAAAAGAGTAAACTATTGTTCATTTTTTCATTTTGATATTCCAAGGTCATTGGTGCAGTTTGAGAATTTTTTGTGGTGTTTAGATGTACTTTTCGTGATTTTTATATCTTTCGGACATTTACAAGGAAAAAATAAATTTTTTGTTCTTTGTCGGACAGTTACGAAAAAGAGTAAAGTTTTGTTCATTTTTTCGTTTCGATATTCTAATATCAATGGTGTAGTTTGATAATTTTTTGAGGCAATTTGATGTACTTTTCTTGATTTTTATATCTTTGGGACATTAACTAGGAAAAAATATTTTTTTTGTTATTTTTCGGACAGTAACGAAAAAGAGTAAAGTTTTGTTCATTTTTTTCGTTTCGATATTCTAAGGTTATTGGTGTAGTTTGATAATTTTTTGAGGTGTTTTGATGTACTTTTCTTGATTTTTATTTATTTCAGACATTTACGAGGAAAAATAATTTTTTTTGTTATTTTTCGGATAGTTACGAAAAAGAGTAAACTTTTGTTTGTTTTTTCGTTTCGATATTCTAAGGTCATTGGTGTAGTTTGAGAATTTTCTGAGGTGTTTTGATGTACTTTTCTTGATTTCTATATCTTTCGGACATTTACGAGGAAAAATAAATTTTTTGGTATTTTTCGGACAGTTACGAAAAAGTGTAAAGTTTTGTTCATTTTTTTGGTTCGATATTCTAAGGTCATTGGAGCAGTTTGATAATGTTTTGAGTTGTTTTGATGTACTTTTCTTGATTTTTATATCTTTCGGACATTTACGAGGAAAAAATAATTTTTTTGTTATTTTTCGGACAGTTACGAAAAAGAGTAAAGTTTTGTTCTTTTCTATTCGAAATTTTAAGGTCATTGGTGTAGTTTGAGAATATTTTGAGGTGTTGTGATGTAGTTTTCTTGATTTTTATATCTTTCGGACATTTAAGATGTAAAATTAAATTTTTTGTTATTTTTCGGACAGTTACGAAAAAGAGTAAAGTTTTGTTCATTTTTTCGTATCGATATTCTAAGGTCATTAATGCAGTTTGAGAATTTTTTGAGGTGTTTTGACGTACTTTTCTTTATTTTTTTATCTTTCGGATATTTACGTGGAAAAAATAATTTTTTTGTTATTTTTCTAACACTTACGAAAAAGTGAAAAAAATAGTTCATTTTTTCGTTTCGATATTGTAAGGCCATTGGTGGAGTTTGAGTATATTTAGAGGTGTTTTGATGTACTTTCCTTGATTTTTATATCTTTCGGATATTTACATGGAAAAATTAAATTTTTTGTTATTTTTCGTACAGTTACGAAAAAGAGTAAAAAATATTTCATTATTTCGTTTCGATATTCTAAGGTCATTGGTGCAGTTTGAGAATTTTTTGAGGTGTTTTGATGTACTTTTCTTTATTTATATATCTTGCGGACATTTAAGAGGAAAAATTAATTTTTTTGTTCTTTTTCAGACAGTTACGAAAAAGAGTAAAATTTTGTTCCATTTTTCGTTTCGATATTCTCAGTTCATTGGTGGAGTTTGAGAATTTTTTGATGTGTTTTGATGAACTTTTTTTGATTTTTATATTTTTCAGACATTTACGAGGAAAAAATAATTTTTTTGGACAGTTACGAAAAATACTAAACTTTTGGTCATTTTTTCGTTTCGATATTCTAAGGTCATTGGTGCAGTTTGAGAATTTTTTGAGGTGTTTTGATGTACGTTTCTTGATTTCTATATCTTTCGGACATTTACGAGTAAAAGTAATTTTTTTGGTATTTTTCGGTATTTTACGAAAAAGAGTAAAGTTTTGTTCATTTTTTTATTTAGATATTCTAAGGTTATTGGTGCAGTTTTAAAATTTTTTGAGCTGTTTTGATGTACTTTTCTTGATTTTTATATCTTCCGGACATTTACGAGAAAAAAATTAATTTTTTTGTTATTTTCGAACAGTTACGAAAAAGTGTAAAGTTTTGTTCATTCTATCGTTTCGAAATTATAAGGTCATTGGTGCAGTTTGAGAATTTTTTGAGCTGTTGTGGTATAGTTTTCTTGGTTTTTATATCTTTCAGACATTTAAGAGGAAAAATTATTTTTTTTGTTATTTTTCGGACAGTTACGAAAAGAGTAAAGTTTTGTTTCATTTTTCGTTTCGATATTCTAAGGTCATTAGTTCAGTTTAAGAATTTTTTGAGGTATTTTGATAAAGTTTTCTTGATATTTATATCATTCGGACATTTACGAGGAAAAATAATTTTTTTTATTTTTCGGACATTTATAAAAAAGACTCAAGTTTTGTTCATTTTTTCATTTCGAAATTCTAATGTCAATGGTGCAGTTTGAGAATTTTTTGAGGTGTTTTGATGTACTTTTCTTGATTTTTATATCTTTAGACATTAATAGCAAAAAATATTTTTTTTGTTATTTTTCGGACAGTTACGAAAAAGAGTAAAAATTTTGTTCATTTTTTCGTTTTGATATTCTAAGGTTATTAGTGTAGTTTGAGAATTTTTTGAGCTGCTGTGGTGTATTTTTCTTGATTTTTATATCTTTTAGATATTTACGAGGAAAAAATATTTTTTTCTTATTTTTCTGACAGTTACGAAAAAGAGTAAACTTTTGTTCATTTTTTCGTTTTGATATTCTAAGGTCATTGGTGCAGTTTGAGAATTTTTTGAGGTGTTTTGATGTACTTTTCGTGATTTTTATATCTTTCGGACATTTACGAGGAAAAATTAATTTTTTTGTTCTTTTTCGGAAAGTTACGAAAAAGTGTAAACTTTTGTTCATTTTTTTGATTCGATATTCTTAGGTCATTGTGCAGTTTGATAATTTTTTGAGTTGTTTTGATGTACTTTTCTTAATTTTTATATTTTTCGTACATTTACGAGAAAAAATTAATTTTTTTGTTATTTTTCAGACAGTTACGAAAAAGAGTAAAGTTTTGTTGATTTTTTCGTTTCAAAATTTTAAGGTCATTGGTGCAGTTTGAGAATTTGTTGAGGTGTTGTGATGTACTTTTCTTGATTTTTATATCTTTCGGACATTTAAGAGGTAAAATAATTTTTTTTGTTATTTTTCGGACAGTTACGAAAAAGAGTAAAGTTTTGTTCATTTTTTTCGTTTCCATATTCTAAGGTCATTGGTGGACTTTGAGAATTTTTTGAGGTGTTTTGACGTACTTTTCTCTTTATTTTTATATCTTTCGGACTTTTTCGAGGAAAAAATAATTTTTTTGTTATTTTTCAAACAATTACGAAAAAGAGAAAAAATTTGTTCATTTTTTCGTTTCGATATTCTAAGGTCATTGGTGAAGGTAGAGAATTTTTTGAGGTGTTTTGATGCACTTTTCTTGATTTTTATATCTTTTGATATTTTAGAGGAAAAATTAAATTTTATGTTATTTTTCGGACATATACGAAAAAGAGTAATGTTTTGGTCATTTTTTCGTTTCGATATTCTAAGGTCATTGGTGTAGTTTGAGAATTTTTTGAGGTGTTTTGATGTACTTTTCTTGATTTTTATATCTTCCGGACATTTACGAGGAAAAAATAATTTTTTTTGTTATTTTTCGTACCTTTACGAAAAAGAGTAAAGTTTTGTTCATTTTTTCGTTTCAAAATTTTAAGGTCATTGGTGCAGTTTGAGAATTTGTTGAGGTGTTGTGATGTACTTTTCTTGATTTTTATATCTTTCGGACATTTAAGTGGTAAAATAAATTTTTTTGTTATTTTTCGGACAGTTACGAAAAAGAGTAAAGTTTTGTTCATTTTTTTCGTTTCCATATTCTAAGGTCATTGGTGGACTTTGAGAATTTTTTGAGGTGTTTTGACGTACTTTTCTCTTTATTTTTATATCTTTCGGACATTTTCGAGGAAAAAATAATTTTTTTGTTATTTTTCAAACAGTTACGAAAAAGAGAAAAAATTTGTTCATTTTTTCGTTTCGATATTCTAAGGTCATTGGTGAAGGTAGAGAATTTTTTGAGGTGTTTTGATGCACTTTTCTTGATTTTTATATCTTTTGATATTTTAGAGGAAAAATTGAATTTTATGTTATTTTTTGGACATATACGAAAAAGAGTAATGTTTTGGTCATTTTTTCGTTTCGATATTCTAAGGTCATTGGTGTAGTTTGAGAATTTTTTGAGGTGTTTTGATGTACTTTTCTTGATTTTTATATCTTCCGAACATTTACGAGGAAAAAATAATTTTTTTTGTTATTTTTCGTACCTTTACGAAAAAGAGTAAAGTTTTGTTCATTTTTTCGTTTCGATATTCTAAGGTCATTGGTGCAGTTTGAGAATTTTTTGAGGTGTTTTGATGTACTTTTTTTGATTTTTATATCTTTCGGACATTTACGAGGAAAAATTAAATTTTTTTGTTATTTTTTTAACAGTTATGAAAAGGAGTAAACTTTTGTTCATTTTTCGTTTTGATATTCTAAGGTCATTGGTGCAGTTTGAGAATTTTTTAAGGTGTTTTAATGTACCTTTCTTTATTCTTATATCTTTCGACCTTTTACATGAAAAAATAATTTTTTTGTTATTTTTCGGACAGTTACGAAAAAGATTAAAGTTTTGTTCATTTTTTCGTTTAGATATTTGAAGGTCAATGGTGCAGTTTGAGAATTTTTTGAGCTGTTTTTATATACTTTTCTTGATTTATATATCTTTCGGACATTTACGAGGAAAAATTAATTTTTTTGTTATTTTTCAGACAGTTACGAAAAAGAGTAAAATTTTGTTCATTTTTTCGTTTCGATATTCTAAGGTCATTGGTGGAGTTTGAGAATTTTTTGAGGTGTTTTTATGTACTTTTCTTGATTTTTATATCTTTCGGATATTTACGAGAAAAAATAATTTTTTTGTTATTTTTTCGTACAGTTACGAAAAAAGAGTAAACTTTTGTTCGTTTTTTCTTTTCGATATTCTAAGGTCATTGGTGCTTTTTGAGAATTTTTTGAGGTATTTTGATATACTTTTCTTTATTTATATTTGTCTCGGACATTTACGAGGAAAAATTAATTTTTTTGTTATTTTACGGACAATTATGATAAAGAGAAAAAATTTGTTCAGTTTTTCGTTTCGATATTCTAAGGTAATTGGTGCAGTTTGAGAATTTTTTGAGGTCTTTTGATGTAGTTTTCTTGATTTTTATATCTTTCGGACATTTACGAGGAAAAATTATTTTTTTTGTTAATTTTCGGACAGTCACGAAAATTAGTAAAGTTTTGTTCATTTTTTCGTTTTGATATTGAAGGTCATTGGTGCAGTTTGAGAATTTTTTGAGCTGTTTTGATGTACTTTTCCTTTTTTTATATCTTTCGGACATTTACGAGGAAAAAATAATTTTTTTGTTAATTTTCGGACAGTTACGAAAAAGAGGAAAGTTTTGTTCATTTTTTCTTTTCGATATTCTAAGGTCATTGGTCAGTTTGAGAAATTTTTGAGGTGTTTTGATGTACTTTTCTTGATTTTTATATATTTCGAACATTTACGAGAAAAAATAAATTTTTTGTTAATTTTCGGATAATCACGAAAAAGAGTAAAATTTTGTTAATTTTTTCGTTTATATATTCTAAGGTCATTGGTGGAGTTTGAGAATTTTAAGAGGTGTTTTGATGTACTTTTCTTATTTTTTATATCTTTCGGATATTTTCGAGGAAAAAATAATTTTTTTGTTATTTTTCGTATAGTTAAGAAAAAAGAGTAAAGTTTTGTTCATTTTTTTACATTCGATATTCTAAGGTCATAGGTGCAGTTTGAGAATTTTTTCGGGTGTTTTGTTGTACTTTTTTTGATTTTTATATCTTTCGGAGATTTACGAAGAAAAATTAAATTTTTTATTATTTTTCGGACAGTTACGAAAAATAGTAAACTCTTGTTCATTTTTTCGTTTCGATATTCTAAGGTCATTGGTACAGTTTGAGAATTTTTTGAGGTGTTTTGATGTACTTTTCTTGATTTCTATATCTTTCAGACATTTACGATGAAAAATAATTTTTTTGGTATTTTTCGGACAGTTACGAAAAAGAGTAAAGTTTTGTTCATTTTTTATTTTGATATTCTAAGGTTATTGGTACAGTTTGATATTTTTTTGAGTTGTTTTGATGTACTTTTCTTGATTTTTATATATTTCGGACATTTACGAGGAATAATTAAATTTTTTCGTATTTTCGGATAGTTACGAAAAACAGTAAAGTTTTGTTCATTTTCTCGTTTCAAAATTTTAAGGTCATTGGTGCAGTTTGAGAATTTTTTGAGGTGTTGTGGTGTTGTTTTCTTGATTTTTATATCTTTCAAACATTTAAGAGGTAAAATTAAATTTTTTGTTATTTTTCGAACAGTTACGAAAAAGAGTTTAATTTTGTTCATTTTTTCGTTTCGATATTCTAAGGTCATTGGTGGAGTTTGAGAATTTTTTGAGGTGTTTTGATGTACTTTTCTTAATTTTTATATCTTTGGGACATTTACGAGGAAAAAATAATTTTTTTGTTATTTTTCGGACAGTTACGGAAAAGAGTAAATTTTGTTCATTTTTTCGTATCGATATTCTAAGGTCATTGGTGGAGTTTGTGAATTTTTTGAGGTGTTTTTATGTACTTTTCTTGATTTTTATATCTTTCGGATATTTACGAGGAAAAATTAAATTTTTTGTTATTTTTCGTACAGTTACGAAAAACAGTAAAGTTTTGTTTATTTTTCCGTTTCGATATTCTAAGGTCATTGGTGCAGTTAGAGAATTTTTTTGAGGTGTTTTGATGTACTTTTTTTATTTTTATATCTTTCGGACATTTATTAGGAAAAATAAAATTTTTGTTGTTTTTCGTTTCGATATTCTATGGTCATTGGTGCATTTTGAGAATTTTTTGAGGTGTTTTGATGTACTTTTCTTTAATTTTATATCTTTCGGACATTTACGAAAAAGAGTAAAGTTTTGTTCATTTTTTTCGTTTTGATATTCGAAGGTCTTTGGTGCAGTTTGAGAATTTTTAAACTGTTTTGATGTACTTTTCTTGATTTATATATTTTTCAGGCATTTACGAGAAAAAAATAATTTTTTTGTTATTTTTCGGACAGTTACGAAAAAGTGTAAAATTTTGTTCATTTTTTCGTTTCGATATTCTAAGGTTATTGGTGCAGTTTTAGAATTTTTTGATGTGCTTTGATGTACTTTTCTTTATATTTATATCTTTCGGACATTTACGAGGAAAAAATAATTTTTTTGTTAATTTTCGGAAAGTTACAAAAAAAGAGAAAAATTCTGTTCCTTTTTTGGTTTCGATATTCTAAGGTCATTAATGCAGTTTGAGATTTTTTTGAGGTGTTTTGATGTACTTTTCTTGATTTTTATATCTTTCGGACATTTACGAGGAAAATTTAAATTTTATGTTATTTTCGGACAATTACGAAAAAGAGTAAAGTTTTGTTCATATTTTCGTTTCGATATTCTAAGGTCATTGGTGCAGTTAGAGAATTTTTTTTAGGTGTTTTGATGTATTTTTCTTGATTTTTATATCTTACGGACTTTTACGAGGAAAAATTAAATTTTTGGTTATTTTTTGGACAGTTAGGAAAAAGAGTAAAGTTTTGTTCATATTTTCGTTTCGATATTCTATGGTCATTGGTGCACTTTGAGAATTTTTTGAGGTGTTTTGATCTACATTTCTAGATTTTTATATCTTCCAGACAATTACGAGGAAAAATTAAATTTTTTAGTTATTTTTCGGACAGTTACCAAGAAAAGTAAAATATTATTCATTTTTTTCGTTTGGATATTCTAAAGTCATTGGTGCAGTTTGAGAATTTTTTGAGGTGTTTTGATGTACTTTTTTTTATTTTTATATCTTTCGGACATTTACGAGGTAAAATTAATTTTTTTGTTATTTTTCGGACAGTTACGAAAAAGAGTAAAGTTTTTAAAATTTTTTCGTTTCGATATTCTAAGGTCATTCGTGCAGTTTGAGAATTTTTTGAGGTGTTTTGATGTACTTTTCTTTATTTTTATATCTTTCGAACATTTACGAGGAAAAAATAATTTTTTTGTTATTTTTCGGGCAGTTACGAAAAAGTGTAAAGTTTTGTTCATTTTTTTGTTTCGATATTCTAAGGTCATTGGTGCAGTTTGAGAATTTTTTGAGGTGTTTTGATGTACTTTTTGTAACACCCCAAAATTTTTTTGAGCTAAGACTCGAACCAGTTTTCGTTGTGAGTAAGTTTTTACTAAGGAATTTAAATTTTTCCTAAATGTTAATGTCACTAGATGTAGCACCTTCAGTTCCAAAAAGAACTAAATTGGAAATAGCCAAATCTGAAATTTTGCAAGTTATGCTTAAGTTATGAGTTTTGGGTAAACTTCAAACGACCATAACTTTTAGTACATGATTAGTTAGTGGGCTACAAGATAGCTAATGAAAGGTCTTTGAATTATCTTTCCAACGCCACCGAGTTTGCTAAATTTCAAGTTCGGATGAGTGAGATATGCCCTTTTGAAGTCAGGTTGTCCAATTAAGGAAAGTTATCCGAAAATAGTAAGGGGTATTTTGGTCTTTTCCAAACCAATCAGATTTAATTCATTTTTAGTAAGGTTTTATGGGTCTAATCCTATTAGGTTCAGTTTTATAATCCTAATATACGCCTAGGGTTTTAGTTGAGAGTTCAAGAAGAGAAAAGAGGAGAGGATCAAAGCGTTCGTCGAGGTTCTTGAGTTTTGTTGCAGATTTCCGGCATGGGTTTGATCCCAAAGAGGTATGTAAGCTTCAACAGTGTTGGGTTCGTTCACCCACACGCCAATCATGTTATTTTTAGCGTAATTTAATTCTCAAAAGATTGAAGGAATTGAGTTCTTTATAAGTGTTCTTGAAGTTCATTCTAAATCTTGTTTTGTTGGGGTTTTGATGAATTCTTGAGATGAAAGTTAGTGATTTGAGTAGATTAGTGTGTACTTAGGCTGGGTAATTGAATCTAAAGAGAAATTGAGAAAATGAATCGAATATAGGCGATTTGAGGTGAGAAAACGAAGAAGGAAAAGTCGGACAAAAACTGGGTACCAGGTCCGTGACGCGGACCTGTTCCTCAGAAGTGGAACTTTTCTCTCCGCGTCGCGGAGAGGTCGCGGACCCCACTGCCTCAAAATTTATTTCGCGACCAAATATTAAAATGCATCTCCGCGTCGCGGACTTACTTCCAGACAGTGATTTCTTGATCGTTTCTCATGTTTAACTATCTAAAAACACTCCAAATCATCATGATAACTTTCCTATCACAAATCATAACCTTGAATTCATAATTCAAATTCAAGGTAGAGTTAAGAGTCAAGTCTTGAGAGTTCTTTCGAACATTTTCGAGAAAGTCCCTATGAGCCTTTTTGAGGAGTCTTCTACAACTTCAAATAACTTGTTTCAAGACTCAAGTAAGTGAGCGTAGAGTGAGGAGAATGTATTCATGAGTCTACACTATCACCGAGATCCTTCACATCATGAACCATAACTCTTGAATTCATAATTCAAATTCAAGAGAGAGTTAAGAGTAGAGTCCAAGAAAGTCTTTGAGTTCAGTTGTGGATCCTTTGAGATCAACTTTCGATTTGAGCTAAGTTTTGAGGAAGTAAGTATGAGAATGAGAAGAGTTGTATATACGAGTTCCATATTGTTATTCATACCCTTGATGTCGAGTCGTTCATGCTCAATAATTCCGCATGAACTCCATAAGTTGAGTATCTTTGAGAGGAGTGGTATCTTCAAGTTCTAAGTCTTGAGTATTGAGTTCCTAATCACTTTTGAGATTTTATTCCTAATCATGGGACTATTACATGTTACCCATGAAGTCCTTGAGTTGAGTAGTTCATGCCCATAATTCTGCATGAACCCTATAAGTCGAGCAGTCTGGAGATGAGAAGTATCTTCGAGTCCTTGAGTTGAGTAGTTCATGCCCATAATTCCGCATGAACCCTCTGAGTCGATCATTCTTGAAACGAGTATTACTATTAAAGTTCTTGAGTTCTGAGTTGTTGAGTCTCGAGTATTGAGTTCTAGTTATGGTTATTGAAAACCTTGAATTGAGTCGTTCACGTTCATAATTCGGCATTAACTTTATTCTGAGAAGTGTTTTACAATTTTTTTCTAAAATTGTTTGAATACTTGAGTACTTGAGTTGAGAAAGAGTAGAGTCGAGTTCATTTTCTTTAAAATGATTTATGAGAACTAAGTATTCCCAAGAGTAAATGTTTTCACATTTAAAAGAGAAGGAAACTGAGATTTCCAAAAGAGTTTTGAGCAGTTCGAGTAACATCTCTTTTTAGAGAAAGATTTTGAGTAATAATCTCAAACCACAGAAAGAGTTATATTTTTAAACATATGAGCTAGCTACGTTTTGGGAGTAGTATTGAGCATCGATATGGGGACAAGTTTGAGTTCAGATAATTCAAATGTCTCCATAAACCTTGTAGCCAACATGGGTAGAAAAGGGTCATACTTTTTAGATGATTTCTTAATACTTTTAGCATAGAATAGTGGATCCACTTAGTGAGTTAAGTTCTATACCCCCGGCAAGGTATAGGACGGCCTTGGCAGCGTGAGGCAAAACGTTGTACCATCACTTAAGCTCATAGAGATGGTCGTCGGTTAGAGAAACTCCCACAGAGATATTTTGTATTCTTATATACACATAGTTTACTTTGTATTTTCGTATACAAACAAAGTTTATTTGGTATCCCTGCATACAAACTGAGTTGCTTTCTACTGTTTTAAAAGCTTTCCATATATTGCATATGTATTGTTGCTTCATATTGAGTTGAGTATCCAGAGTTGAGTACCCAGAGTCGAGTATCTTATTATTGAGTTGAGCCTTATTTCACTAAGTTGAATATCTTATCATTGAGTTGAACTATGTTTCTTTCCCACCAGTTCAAGCTTATGTTTA
The DNA here is from genome assembly GCA_029582245.1 of Solanum etuberosum. NCBI lineage: Eukaryota > Viridiplantae > Streptophyta > Magnoliopsida > Solanales > Solanaceae > Solanum > Solanum etuberosum. The sequence continues at coordinate 7,935 of JAJONR010005227.1, read as the reverse complement.
TGCTTTAAAATTCCCCTTACATGCTCGTTCATTCCACGTACTAAGCTATTTGGCCTGCATCGTTTCATGATGCAGATATAGGTATTCAGGGTCATCAACAGGAGCTTCGTTGATACCACATGGAGTTCGAGTTAGCTATGGTGAGCCTTCTTGCTTCCGAAGGATTCCATTTACTTTCAGTTTTGTCAGGATGTCGTGGGTCTTGTCCCGACTTTCATCTTTGTCATTTAGAGGCTTCATAGATAGACAGTTGAGTTCAGAAGTTTGTTCATTTATTTTGTTAAATATTTTAAAGACTTAAGTTGCCTATTTTATGGCGAGTTTAATATTCTATTTATAGTCAGAGTAAATCATTAGAGTTAAAGCTTTGTATTTGAGTTTTCATGAATTTTTATTCAGTTTTTAAGCTTTTGTATGCTTGAGTTAGTCTTCTGCTTGGGGACTAGCAATGGTTCTCGAGTGTTGGCCACATCCAGGGTGTAGACTCGGGTCGTGACAAACTTGGTATCAGAGCACAGAGTTCAAGTGTCCTAGGGTGTCTATGAAGCCGTGTCAAGTAGGATATTATTTGTGGTTGTGAGGACCCCACTTCTATAAATAAGTGACTACAAATATTTAGGAAAAGTTTCCCTTCTTTCATACTCTAAATCGTACAATAGAGCTATGTCATGAGACTTATTCTAACTCATGCGTTCTCATATCCATTCGACTACCCCCATACTAGAGGTGGTTGAAAAGCAAAGTCAGTTCGTTATCAATGAGTTACTCTTAGCAAAATCTTGAGGAAGTCATGAGACTCCAGAGGGGCTTGAGAGAAGCCCATGAGTGAGTTAAGTGTTGAGTTTAAGAGGAATGCACCCATATTTATGTGAATCGTGTGTTTGAGCTAAAATCGAGTTGTACTCTCTTCTCTAAGCCTTGTTTCAGCTGAGATCCTTATGAGAAAGTATGTTTAGAGCTTGGGTAGTCTTTTCACCCAAAAAGGTAGCATGAGCTACGAGATTATGATCAGTAGTAGTAAAGAGCGCCCCTTAAGCTAAGAGAATAGTATGCAGAGATTTAGTAATCTAAGTAAGGGAGATGATGTTTCAACAAGCTATGTTACTATAGTCATGCACCTAGTAAGATATTAATGAAGAGTTTTCCCTTATGGGTAGACTAAGAAGTGCTGAGTTGGAAAGATACCATCATAGGAGGTAGAGTGTGTTTTAGCTAGAAAGTAGTTTGCGATGAAGTGTCATTGTGTAGGTAATGAACAAGTGTAGGTGTTGAATAGAAGAGCAAAAGTATTCATAAAGTGATAGATCTAAGCTAGGCTTATGATTTGTTTGAGAGGGTCATAATGTTCATAAGGTTATAGAACTGATCAAGTAATGAGGTATAGTATAGTAGGCGAGCAATCGTATTGATATTCGGGTTTAGAAATGAACATTAAGCTTGAATTTGAGATGAGTGTCATGATCCAAAGAATGGAAACATGAGGGTGATGCTGTTGTCTTGAGATTTGAACTAGAAGACCTGACATAGAGTAGGTGAGGAATTGAGGTGATTAGTTGCAATAAAAATGAGTGGTACAAGTGAGATACCCTAAACCTCTTGATAAGAGCTATCACGACCCGAGCCTACACCCTAGATGTAGCCGACACTCGAGAACCATTTCTGGTCCCAAGCGAACCCTCATCCTGGCTGACTACAAGTGGAAGACTAACTCAAGCATACAAAAGCTTAAAAACTGAATAAAATTCATGAAACTCAAATAATTAACTTAGAATATAATCGTATATTCAACTAGCCAAAATTAGGCAACTCAAGTCTTTAAAACATTTAACAAGATAAATGAAAAAGACTTCTCAAACTCTACTCTCTATTTATGAAACCTCTAAATGTCAAAGATGGAAGTCGGAACAAGACCCACGACATCCTGATAAAACTGAAAAGTAAATGAAATCCTCCGGAAGCAAGGAGGCTCACCATAGCTAACTCGAGCTCCATGTGGTATCAACGAAGCGCCTGTTGATGATCCTGAGTACCTGTCTCTGCATCATTAAACAATGCAGGCAAAATGGCTCCGTACATGGAATGTACGAGAATGTAAGGGGAATTCTAAAGCATAAACATAAGCTTGAACTAATGGAATAGAAACATACTTACCTCTTCTCAACTCACTCAACTCAACTCAACTCAACTCAAAGAAACAAAGTTCAATTCAACTCAGAGAAAATAGGGCTCAACTCAATGAAAAGATATTCAACTCAGTGAAATAAGGCTCGACTCAATAATAAGGTACTCGACTCTGGGTACTCAACTCTAGATACTCAACTTTGGATACTCAACTCAAAGCTTTTAAAACAGTAGAAAGCAACTCAATGTATTGAAAAATGCAATAGTAACTCAGTTTGTATGAAAGGATACAAGATAAAATCTGCTTGTATATGAAAATACAAAGTAAACTCTATGTATATAAGAATACAAAATATCTTTGTGGGAGTTTCTCTAACCGACAACCATCACTATAAGCTATGTGATGATACAACGTCTTGCCTCACGCTGCCAGGGCCGTCCTATACCTTGCCGGGGGTATAGAACCTAACTCACTAAGTGGATCCACTAGTCTATGCTAAAAGCATTAAGAAATCATCTAAAAAGTATGACCCTTTTCTACCCATGCTGGCTACACGGTTTATGGAGACTTTGAATTATCTGAACTCAAACTCGTCCACATATCGGTGCTCAATACTACTCCAAAAATGTAACTAGCTCTGAGATTATTACTCAAAAATCTTTCTCTTAAAAGAGATAGTACTCAAACTGCTCAAAAATCTTTTGGAAATCTCAGTTTCCTCTCATCTTAAATGTAAAAACAGTTACTCTTGGGAATACTTAGTTCCCATATATCATTTTAAAGAAAATGAACTCAGCTCTACTCTTCCTCAACTCAGTGCTCAAGTCTTTAAAACAAGTTTTAAAACAATTTGTAAAAAGACTTCTTAAAACAGGATTCATGCCGAATTATGGATGTGAACGACTCAATTCAAGGTGTTCAATAACCATGCATAGAACTCAATACTTGGAACTCAACAACTTTAGAATTCAAGGAGTCAATGATAGTACTCATCTCAAGAATGCTCGACTCGGAGGGTTCATGCAGAATTATGGGCATGAACTACTCAATTCAAGGACTTTCATGGGTAACATGTAGTAGTCCCATGACTAGGAATATAATCTCAAAAGGATTAGAAACTCAATACTCAATACTTAGAACTTGAAGGTCCTACTCCTATCAAAGATGCTCAGTTTACGAAGTTCACACGGAATTTATGGGCATGAACAACTCAACTCGAGGACTACATAACAATATGGGACTCATGTATATGACTCTTCTCATTTTCATACTTACTTCCTCGAAACTTAGCTCAAATCGATAGTTGATCTCAAAGGATTCACAATTGAACTCAAAGACTTTCTTGAACTCTACTCTTAACTCCCTCTTGAATGTGAATTATGAATTCAAGAGTTATGGTTCATGATACAAGGGATCCCGTGACGACAAAGTAGACTCATGAATAAATTCTCCTCATTCTCATACTCACTTGCTCGAATCTTGAAACAAGTTATTAGAAATTGTAGAAGACTCCTCAAAAAGGCTCAAAGGGACTTTCTTAAAATGTTCGAAAGAACTCTCAAGACTTGACTCCTAACTCTACCTTGAATTTGAATTATGGATTCAAGGATTTTGATTCATGTTTATGGATGATTTCTTGATGTTTAGAAGTCATGTAGTGTAGTTAGAATCGATAGGAACTGTTAGTACAGTTTAGAAGGACTCAGACGGGCTAAACGACGAAAAATGGGTGGGGGCAGACTTCTCGAGCGCATTGCTGGCGCGGGGCGCCAGCCCCAAAGTTCAGGAGCTCAAATCTGGCGCACTGCTGGGGCGCCACCCCAGCCCCTCCCCAGGCCAATTTTTGACGAATTTCGTCTCTCAATTTCTGATCGTAAATTGCTTCTAATCAATTTCTTTTCTCAAGTTTTCCTTAGATTCAATTACTCAACCTAAGTATACACTAATTTACTCAAATCACTAACTTTCATCTAAAAAATTCATCAAACCCCAACAAAACAAGATTTAGAATGAACTTCAAGAACATCTATCAAGAACTCAAATCCTTTAACTTTTGAGAATGAAATTACGCTGAAAATAATATGATTGGCGTGTGGGTGAATGAACCCAACACTATGGAAACTTACATACCACTTAGGGATTAAACCCATGGCAAAAATCCACAACAAAACTCAAGAACCTCGACGAACGCTTTGATCCTCTCCTCTTTTCTCTTCTTTTTTCTTCTTGAACTCTCAACTAAAACCCTACCCGTATATTAGGATTATAAAACTGAACCTAATCATATTAGACCCCTAAAACCTTACTAAAATGAATTAAATCTGATTGGGTAAGGAAAAGACCAAAATACCCCTCACTATTTTTGGGTAACTTTCCTTAATTGGACAACCTGACTTCAAAGAGGCATATCTCACTCATACGAGCTCAAAAATTAGCAAACTTGGTGGCGTTGGAAAGATAATTCAAAGACCTTTTATTCGATATCTTATGGTCCACCTAACTCATCTTGTACTGAAAGTTATGGTCGTTTGAAGTTGACCCAAAACTTAAAGGAACCTAGGAATGACTTCAATGAATTCTCTCTATTTCTTTTTGGAACACAAGGTGCTACATCTAGTGACCTTAACACTCAAGAAATTTTAAATTCCTTGATAAAAACTTACTCACTAGGAAGGATGGTTTAAGTCTTAGCTCATAATTTTTCTGGGGTGTTACTATATCTCCCCCTTGGGATCATTCGTCCTCGAATGACGACTGGACTGGTATGGAATGGGGTTACTCTTACTGAGGTCTGAGTCTAATGGTATGCTCTTACTATATTCAAGGTTAACCTAAATCCTTAGGTTCGGGTTCTATACCTCTCTATAGGGAATCTCATCCCAAAACTATTACTCTTTACCACCACATTGGGCTCATATCAAGAACTGCCTAATGTTTAGCATCACCACATTCAAGCTTAGTACTCTAACAACTCCATTACTAACAGGTACTATGAAAAGATATCTCCCATACTTTCTGGAACTCATTACTATCTTATTCTCAAGCACTTGACTTGATTTCTCATCTCGTCATCTCCCCCTTAGGTCTAAAGCTGACACTTGAAAGCTATGGACCTATTCCATTATCTCTAACTGGTCTACATCCTCTTTTACTCTAACACTCGGGAGAAGTTTATCTCATGACTACCGAACTCTCAATAAGCAGGTACTAAGACTTCTTTCTAAGGTGTTTCTCTTAACCTCTTCTGATTACATACCCTCTCTGTACACATCTTAATGCTCTTGTTACTCTTGTGACTTAGCCACACTTCACTACCCTTAACTAAAGGTTAAGGTCTCTCACTGGTACCACTCATATTTATTGCAGCTAACATCTCAATTCCTCACCTACTCTATGTCAAGTCTACCGGATCAAATCCCAAGAATAACATCATCACCCTCATGTTTCCATTCTTTCGATCATGACACTCATCTCAAATTCAAGCCTAATGTTCATTACTAAACCTGAATATCAATACGATTGCTCGCCTACTATACTATACCTCATTACTTAATCAGTTCTATAACCTTATGAACATCATGACCCTCTCAAACATATCATAAGCCTAGCTTAGATCTATCACTTCATGAATACTCTGTGCTTCTATTCAACACATATATTTAGCCTCCTCTACCACGATGGCATATCAGCATCAACTCTATTCTGGTTAAAAATATATATATACCCTATCTCATCTTGACTAGCAACTCTTACTCTACCTCATATCATGAGATCTTCACAACTCAGCACTTCTTAGTCTACCCATAAGGGAAAACTCCTCATCAATAACTTACTGGGTGCATGACTATAATAACATAATCTGCCCTATCACTATCTCCATTTCATAGATCTCTATACCTCTGCATACTTTCCTCTAACTCTTGGCACTGTCACTACTACTGCTCATGATCTCATAACTCATGTTACCTTTTCGGGTGAATATATTACCCAAGCTCTAAAAATACCATCCTCTTAAAGGTCTCAGCTGAATAAGGTTTAGGGAAGAGTGTACAACTCTCTTTTAGCTCAAACGCACGATTCATATGAACATGAGTGCATTCCTATGAAGTTCAACACTTAACTCATTCATGGGATTCTCTCAAACCCCTCTGGAGTTTCATGACTTCCTCAAGACTCTTGCTTAGAGCAACTCATCGATAAAGGACTGACTTTGTTTTTCAACCACCTCTAGTATGAGAGGTAGTCGAAGGGATAGGAGAACACATGAGTTAGAATAAGTCTCTATGACATAGCTCTATTGCATGATTAAGAGTATGAAAGAAGGAAAACTTTTCTTAAATGTCTATAGTCCCTCATTTATAGAAGTGGGGCCCTAAAACCATAAACAAGATCCTATTGACATGGCTTCATAGACACCCTAGGACACTTGAATTCTGTGCTCTGATACTAAGTTTGTCACGACCGGAGCCTACACCCTGGACGTGGCCAGCACTCGAGAACTATTTCTGGTCCCCAAGTGAACCCTCATCCGGCTAACTACAAGCGGAAGACTAACTCAAGCATACAAAACCTTAAAAACTGAATAAAATTCATGAAAATCAAATAATTAACTCAGAATATAATTGTATATTCAACTAGCCAAAACTAGGCAACTAAAGTCTTTAAAACATTTAACAAGATAAATGAAAAAGACTTCTCAAACTCTATTGTCTATCTATGAAGCCTCTTAATGACAAAGATGGAAGTCGGGACAAGACCCACGACATTCTGATAAAACTGAAAAGTAAATGAAATCCTCCGGAAGCAAGGAGGCTCACCATAGCTAACTCGAACTCCATGTGGTATCAACGAGGCGCATGTTGATGATCCTGAGTACCTGTATCAGCATCATGAAACGATGCAGGCCAAATGGCTTAGTACATGGAATGTACAAGCATGTAAGGGGAATTCTAAAGCATAAACAGAAGCTTGAACTAGTGGAATAGAAACATACTTACCTCTTCTCAACTCACTCAACTCAACTCAACTCAACTCAACTCAAAGAAACATAATTCAATTCAACTCAGAGAAAATAGGTCTCAACTAAATGATAAGATATTCAACTCAGTGAAATAAGGTTCGACTCAATAATAAGGTACTCAACTCTGGGTCCTCAAATCTGGATACTCAACTCAATATAAAGAAACAATACATATGCAATATACGGAAAGCTTTTAAAACAGTAGAAAGCAATTCAATGTATTGAAAAATGCAATCGTAAATCAGTTTGTATGCAAGGATACAAGATAAAATCTGCTTGTATATGAAAATATAAAGTAAACTCTATGTATATAAGGATACTAAATATCTCCGTGGGAGTTTATCTAACCGACAACCATCACTATGAGCTATGTGATATTACACTATCTTGCCTCATGCTGCCAGGGCCGTCCTATACCTTACCGGGGGTATAGAACCTAACTCACTAAGTGGATCCACTAGTCTATGCTAAAATAATTAAGGAATCATCTAAAAAGTATGACCCTTTTCTACCCATGCTGGCTACACGATTTATGGAGACTTTGAATTATCTGAACTCAAACTCGTCCCCATATCGGTGCTCAATACTACTCCCAAAATGTAACTAGCTCTGAGATTATTACTCAAAAATCTTTCTCTTAAAAGAGATGGTACTCAAACTGCTCAAAACTCTTTTGGAAATCTCAGTTTCCTCTCATCTTAAATGTAAAAATATTTACTCTTAGGAATACTTAGTTCCCATATATCATTTTAAAGAAAATGAACTCAGCTCTACTCTTCCTCAACTCAGTGCT
>JAJONR010005224.1:0-10771 GCA_029582245.1 Solanum etuberosum | reverse complement strand
GTGCCTCGAAGTTCAGTCTGAGTAATAAATTTCTTCCGAATCACCTCCATTTTGGGCATAGGACTGTAAAACTTCCCAATGAGAGTATACTTACACGATTCAGCCATCTTAACCATATAATCATCTCTTTTAAACATAACAGCTGGGCATCCCTGTTTGGTCGTTCTTTTGGGAGGAGTAAGGTTAATTTTGGGTTCATTTTGGGTTTCTTTAGCCCTAAGTCTAGTAGCCATAGATTGCTTTGCGATGGGAGGAGGGGGGTGATTGGTATTGGTGTTTAGAGAAAACTTTACATTAGACAAAGGAGAATTTTGAGATGTAGGTATATTCAGAGTTTGGCCTTTAACGAGGTTGAATTTTTCAAAGTTGGACGAGATTGGAGGGAAGTCACCGGTAGAGGGTTTGGTAGTATACTTAGGAGCGATATTTGTGGTCTGCTGGATAGGAGTGGTGACTGAGACGGTGTTACGAATCCTCTGATTCGGGACCTTGTTAGGGTCGGAAATTTTGGAATCGGAGTTCGGCAAGTTGGAAAAATTATTTTCAACATTAAACACATTGGTAGGAGTAACAGTAGATACCTGGAGTTGCGAATTTTCCTCATCGGTGATCGGAACAGTGTTTCCGGCAGAACTATGACCCACCGGAAAATTCCCAACCCTAATGTTCAAATTCGAAGAGCTAGGAGGTGAATTTGAGGGGGCTTTTTGGCCACCGAGGTCACTGGAAATCTGAGCTTCAGTTTGGCATTGAATTTGCATTTTTCCGGTGGCCGGAGCTCCGGCACAGGTGGCCGGAATTTCGTTAGAAACCCTAATAATCAAATTCGAATTGGGGAGAGGGGAAATTGATGGGGCTTTTGATGATTCCGGATTTACCTCATTGTTCTGCACAGATTGGCATCGCCAATTTTGGATTTGGAGAGCCGCCGTCGTACCGCCGCCGTCCGACAGCGGTGGTTGAACCCTAACTGTGAAATTCGTCCCATTCTCGTGGTCAACTGATGGGGCTTTTTGTATGGACGGGATCACGGTGTCGCTCTGCATCGATCCGTCACTGAATTTTACATTTTGGGTGGCACCGGTGGCGGCGCCGCCGTTGGTTTGAAGCGCCGGCGGTGGCATTTTCTTTAAATGCAGATTCGTAGCATTCCCGCCGGTGGAAATGGGAGTTCTTTGCATGGTTGTGGTCGTGATTGGGTGAGGAATATTTCGGCATTGGTTTTGACCCAAAATTGTTGCCGGAAAAAGGCCAATTCCGGCAACCTGTTCGTCGGCGGCCTTCCCGGCGTCAAAAGTGGCTGGGTTTTTTTCTGGGGGGGCGGCGTGAGGAGTGTAACAAACCCCAGTAGGAGCGCCACCCCGAAAGTTGCCGGAAGACAGTCGAAATTCACTCCGACTGCTCGGCGATTCACCGGAATCTGGCCAGAAATTCGCCGATCGATTGCTCTCCAACCATTAGATTCCAGAAATTATCAACAACAAGAGGGATAGAAATGTTTCCTTGATTCTGCGATTTTCGGACTTGGGAGAACGCTACAGTGACCGCGGCTGTTTTCGGCGTTTTCCCGGGGCTGTGGATGGAATTTTCCGATGCTTCAACTTGCGTTAGATTCGTATCATCGATATCTAAATTCATATCTTTCGAACGAAATTTTTCGACATCAGGAGGGGGGTCGTGCCCCATCGAAGCCTTACTTGTTACAAGGCACTTTCTTGAGAGCTTTTTCCTTAGAGATATGTTGGAGAGAGATGTTAGGCTTTAGGGTTTAGGGTTTAGGGTTTAAGGGTTAGGGTTAGGGTTGGGGTTTAGGGTTTTGGCTATAGGGTTTTGGGTTTAGGGTTTAAGGTTTAGGGTTTAGGGTTTAAGATTTAGGGTTTATGGTTTAGGTTTTAGGGTTTAGGGTTTCAAGTTTCAGGTTTTGGGTTTAGGGTTTAGGATTTAGGATTTAGTGTTTAGGGTTTAGGATTTAAGGTTTAGGGTTTAGGGTTTAGGTTTTATGGTTTAAGGCTAAGGACCCTACAGTTTAGGATTTATGGGTTTTGGGTTTAGGGTTTAGGATTTAGGATTTAGGGTTTAGGGTTTAGGTTTCAGGGTTTCAGGTTTCGGATTTAGGGTTTAGGATTTAGGATTTAGGGTTTAGGGTTCCAAGTATAGGATTTAGGGTTTAGGGTTTAGGATAAAGGGTTTAGGGTTTAGGGATTAGGGTAAGGGTTTAGGGTTTACGGTTTAGGGTTTAGGATTTAGAGTTTAGGATGTATGGCTTAGCATTTAGGGTTTAGGGTTTAGGGTTAGGGTTTAAGGTTTAGGGTTTAGGCTTTAGGGTTTAGAGTCTAGGGTGTATGGCTTAGCATTTAGGGTTTAGGTTTTACGATTTATGTTTTAGTATTTAGGGTTTAGGATTTATGGTTTAAGGGTTAGGGTTTTGGGTTTAAAGTTTAGGGTTTTGGGTTTCGAGTTTAAAGTTTAGGGCTTAGAGTTTAGGGTTTAGGGTTTAAGTGTAAGGATTTCAGGTTTATGGTTTATGGTTTAAGGTGTAGGGATTAGAGTTTAAAGTTTAAGGTTTAGGGTTTAGAGTTTAGGGTTTATGTGTTAGGGTTTAGGGTTTTGGGTATAGGGTTTAACGTTTAGGGTTTAGGGACCCTAAACCCTAAACCCTAAACCCTAAACCCTAAACCCTAAACCATAAATGCTAAGCCATACACCCTAAACTCTAAACCCTAAACCCTAAACTCAAAATCCTAAACCCTAAACCCTAAACTTCAAACCCTAAACCCGAAACCCTAAACCCTAACACTTAAACCCAAAACCCTAAACTCTAAGCCCTAAACCCTAAACTCTAAACCCGGAACCCTAAAATCAAAACCCGAAACCCTAAACCCTAGCCCTAAACTATAACCCCTAAACCATAAACCCTAAACCCTAAACCCTAACACTTAAACCCTAAACCCTAAACTCTAAGCCCTAAACCCTAAATTCTAAAGTTGGAACCCTAAACCCTAAACTCGAAACCCAAAACACTAAACTCGAAACCCTAAACCCTAAACCCAAAACCCTAAACTCTAAACCCTAAACCTTAAATCCCAAACTCTAAACCCTAAACCCTAAACTCCAAACCCTAAATGCTAAGCCATAAACTCTAAACCCTAAATCCTAAACCCCAAAACCCTAAACCCTAAACCCTAACCCTAATCCCTAAACCCTAAACCCTAAACCTTAAACCCTAACCCTAAACCTTAAACCTTAAACCCTAAATCCTAAATCCTAAACCCTAAATGCTAAGACATACACCCTAAACTCTAAACTGTAAACCGTAAGCCCTAAACCTAAAACCCTAAACCCTAACCCTAACCCTAATCACTAAGCCCTAAACCCTAAACCCTAAACCCTAAACCTTAAACCATAAACCCTAAATCCTAAACTTGGAACCCTAAACCCTTTATCATAAACCCAACACCCTTAACCCTAAACTTGGAACCCTCAACCCGATTCTCAACAATTTATCCAAAACCTTAAGCCCTAAACCCTAAATCCAAAACCAAAAACCCTATACCCTAAACCCTAACCCTTAATCCTAAATCGTAAACCCTAAACCCTAAACCTTAAACCTTAAACCCTAAACCCTAAACCCTCTATCCTAAACCCTAAACCTTATACTTGGAACCCTAAACCCTAAACCCTAAACCCTAAACCATAAATCCTAAATCCTAAAATCTAAATCTGAAACCCTAAACCCTAAACCCTAAACCCTAAAACCCAAACCCTAAGCCCTGAACTATAAACTCTAAACCCCAAACCCTAAACCCTAAACCTTAAACCTTAAACCCTAAAGCTTAACCTAAACCTAAACACTAAACCCTAAAACCTAAACTCTAAACCCTAAACTCAGAACCCTAAACCCTAAACCCTAAACCCAAAACCCTATACCCTAAACCCAAAACCCAAAACCCAAAACCCTAACCCTAAATCCTAAACCCTAAACCCTAAATCCTAAACCTTTAACCCTAAACCCTAAACCCTAAACCCTAAACACTAAACCCTAACCTTAAACCTTATACCCTAAACACTAAATCCATTATCCTAAACCCTAAACCCTATACTTGGAACCCTAAACCCTAAACCCTAAACCTTAAACCCTAAACCATAAATGCTAAACCCTAAACCCAAATCTCTAAACGCTAAACTTGGAGCCCTAAACCCAAAACCCTATACCCTAAACCCTAAATCCTAAATCCTAAACCCAAAACCCTAATCCCTAAACCTAAAACCCTATACCCTATACCCTAAACCCTTTATCCTAAACCCTAAACCCTATACTTGGAATCCTAAACCCTAAACTCTATATCCCAAATCCTAAACCCTAAGCCCTCAACCCTAAACCCTAAATCCTAAACCCTTAACACTAAACCCAAAACACTAAAACCTAAACCCTAAACCATAAAACCTCAACATTAAACCCTAAGCCCTTAATGCTAAGTCCTAAATGCTAATCCCTAAACCCTAACTCTAAACCCTAAACCCTAAACCCTAAACCCAAACTTTTAAACCCAAACCCTAAACCCTAAACGTTAAACCCTATACCCAAAACCCTAAACCCTAACACATAAACCCTAAACTCTAAACCCTAAACCTTAAACTTTAAACCCTAATCCCTACACCTTAAACCATAAACCATAAACCTGAAATCCTTACACTTAAACCCTAAACCCTAAACTCTAAGCCCTAAACTTTAAACTCGAAACCCAAAACCCTAAACTTTAAACCCAAAACCCTAACCCTTAAACCATAAATCCTAAACCCTAGATCCTAAAACATAAATCGTAAAACCTAAACCCTAAATGCTAAGCCATACACCCTAGACTCTAAACCCTAAAGCCTAAACCCTAAACCTTAAACCCTAACCCTAAACCCTAAACCTTAGAGTTTAGGGTGTATGGCTTAGCATTTATGGTTTAGGATTTAGGGTTTACGGTTTAGGGTTTGGGTATCAAAGTTTGGGTTTAGGGTTTAGGGTTTCGGGTTTAGAGTTTAGGATTTAGGGTTTAGGGTTAGGGTTTAGGATTTAGGGTTTAGGGTTTAGGGTTTAGGGTTTAAGGTTTAGCGTTTAGGGTTTAAGGTTTAGGGTTTAGGGTTAGGGTTAGGGTTAGGATTTAGGGTTTAGAGTATAGGGTTTTGGGTTTTGGGTTTAGGGTTTAGGGATTAAGGTTTAAGGCTTAAGATAAAGTGTTTAGGATTTAGGGTTTAGGGTACCAAGTTAAGGGTTTAGGCTAATGGGTTTAGGGTTCCAAGTTTATGGTTTAGGGTTTAGGATTTAGGATTAGGGTTTAAGGTTTAGGGTTTAGGGTTCGTGTTTAGGGTTTAGGGTTTAGGGTTTAGAGTTTAGGGTATATCACTTAACATTTAGGGCTTAGGGTTTAGGGTTTAAGGTTTAGGGTTTAGGGTTAGGGTTTAAGGTTTAGGGTTTAAGGTTTAGGGATTAGGGTTTAGAATTTAGGGTGTATGTCTTAGCCGTTAGGGTGTAGAGTTTAGGGTTTAAAGTTTGAGGTTTAGGGTTTAGCGGTGAAGGGTTTATGATTTATGGGTAAGGGTTTAGGAGTTAGTGTTTAGGTTTTAGGGTTTAAGGTTTAAGATTTAGGGTTTATGGTTTATGATTTATGGTTTAGGTGTAAGGGTTTAGGGGTTAGGGTTTAGGATTTTGAGTTTAGGGTTTTGGGTTTCGAGTTTAGGGTTTAGGGTTCCAACTTTAGAATTAGGGTTTAGGGCTTAAAGTTTAGGGATTAGGGTTTATGTGTGAGGGTTTAGGGTTTTGGGTTTAGGGCTTAAGAGTTAGGGATTAGGGTTTAAAGTTTAGAGTTTAGGGTTTAGGTGTTAGGGTTTAGGGTTTTGGGTTTTGGGTTTAGGGTCTGGGTTTAGAGTTAGGGTATCAAACTTCATGTTTATCATTTAGGGTTTAGAGTTTAGAGTTTAGGGTTTAGGGTTTAGGATTTAGAGTTTAGGGTTTAGGTTTTAGGGCTTAGGGATTAGCGTTTAGGGCTTTGCATTTAGGATTTAGGGTTTAGGGTTTAGCGTTTAAGGTTTAGGATCTAGAATTTAGGATTTAGGGATTAGGGTTTAGGATTTAGGGTTTAGGGTTTAAGATATAGGGTTTTGAATTTAGGATTTAGGATTTAAGATTTAAGGTTTAGATTTTAGGGTTTAAAGTTTAGGGTTTCGGGTTTCGGGTTTAGGGTTTAGGATTTAGGGATTAGGGTTTAGGGTTTAGAGTTTAGAGTTTAGGGTGTATGGAAGCATTTAGGGTTTAGGGTTTAGGTTTTAAAGTTTGGTGTTTAGGGTTGAGGGGCTAAGTGTTTATGATTTATGGGTAAGGGTTTAGGGGTTAGCGTTTAGGTTTCATGGTTTAAGGTTTAGGGTTTATGGCTTATGGTTTAGGTGTAAGGGTTTAGGGGTTAGGGGTTAGGGTTTAGGGTTTCTATTTAGGGTTTTGGGTTTCGAGTTTAGGGTTTTAGGGTTTTGGGTTCCAACTTTAGAATTTAGGGTTTAGGGCTTAAAGTTTAGGGTTTAGGGTTTAAGTGTTAGGGTTTAGGGTTTTGGGTTTAGGGCTTAAGGGTTAGGGATTAGGGTTTAGAGTTTAGGGTTTAGGGTTTAGGGTTTAGGTGTTAGGGTTTAGGGTTTAGGGTTTGGATTTATACTTTAGGGTTTAGGGTTTGGGTATCAATCTTCGTGTTTAGGGTTTTGGGTTTTATTTTATTTTTTATTTTATTTTTTGGCTTTAGGGTTTAGAGTTTAAGGTTTTGGGTTTAGGGTTTAGAGTTTTGGGTTTAGGTTTTAGGGCTTAGGTATTAGCGTTTAGGGTTTAGCATTTAGGATTTAGGGTTTTGGGTTTAGGGTTTAGGATCTAGAGTTTAGGATTTAGGGATTAGGGTTTAGGGTTAAGGGTTAGGGTTTAGGGTTTAGGGTTTAGGATTTAGGGTTGAAGGTTTAGGTTTTAGGGTTTAGGGTTTAGTCTTTCAGGTTTTGGGTTTAGCATTTAGGATTTATGGTTTAGGGTTTAGGTTTAGGGTTTACGGTTTATGGTTCATGTCTTAGGGTTTAGGCTTGATGGTTCAGGTCTTAGGGTTTCAGGTTTAGGTTTTACGGTTTAGGTTTTCGAGTTTAGGGTTTCAGATTTAGGATTTAGGGTTTAGGGTTTAGGTTTTAGGGTTTAGGTTTTAGGGTTTAGTGTTTAGGGCTTAGGATAAAGTGTTTAGGGTTTAGGGTTTAGGATTTAGGGTTTAAGGTTCAAAGTTTAGGGTTTAGGATAAAGGGTATAGGGTTCCAAGTTTAGGGTTTAGGGTTTAGGTTTAAGGTTTAAGGATTATAGTTAGGGTTTAGGGTTTAGAGTTTAGGGTGTATGGCTTAGCATTTAGGGTTTAGGATTTAGGGTTTAAGGTTTAGGGTTTAGGGTTTGGGTTTCAAAGTTTGGGTTTAGGGTTTATGGTTTAGAGTTTAGGATTTAGGGTTTAGGGTTTAGGGTTCCAAGTATAGGGTTTAGGGTTTAGGATAAAGGGTTTAGGGTTTAAGGTTTAGGGTAGGGTTTGGGGTTTAGGGTTTAAGGTTTAAGGTATAGGGTTTAGGGTTTAAGGTTTAGGGTTTAGGGTTTATGGTTTAGGGTTTTGGGTTTTGGATATCGGGTTTCAGGTTTTAGGTTTATGGTTAAGGGTTTAGGATTTAGGGTTTAGGGTTTACGGTTTAGGGTTAAGGATTTCGGGTTTAGGATTTAGGATATAGGATTTAGGATTTAGGGTTTAGAGTTTAGGGTTAAGGGTTACAAGTATAGGGTTTAGGGTTTAGGATAAAGGGTTTAGTGTTTAGGGTATAGGGTTTTTGGTTTAGGGTTTAGAGTTTAGGATTTAGGGTTTTGGGTTTAGGGTTTAGGATTTAGGGCTCTAAGTTTAGCATTTGGAGATTAGGGTTTAGGGTTTAGCATTTAAGGTTTATGGTTTAGGGTTTAGGGTTTAGGATTTGGAGATTAGGGTTTAAAGTTTAGGGTTTAGGGTTTAGAGTTTAGGTTTAGAGTTTATGTGTTAGGGTTTAGGGTTTTGGGTATAGGGTTTAAGGTTTAGCGTTTAGGGTTTAGAGTTTAGGGATTAGAGTTTGGGTTTTAAATTTAGGTTTAGGGTTTAGGGTTTAAGGCTTAGGGATTAGCATTTAGGGCTTAGCATTTAGGGTTTAGGGTTTAATGCTGAGGTTTTAGGATTTAGGGTTTCAGGTTTCAGGTTTTAGGTTTTGGGTTTAGGGTTAAGGGTTTAGGATTTAGGATTTAGGGTTTAGGGTTAAGGGTTTAGGGTTTAGGGTTTAGGGTTAAGAGTTTAGGGTTCAGGGTTTAGGATTTCAGAAATAGGATTTAGGATTTAGGGTTTAGGATTCCAAGTATAGGGTTTAGGGTTTAGGATAAAGGGTTTAGCTTTTAGGGTTAGGGTTTAGGGTATAGGGTTTCGGGTTTAGGGTTTAGAGTTTAGGATTTTGGGTTTTCGGTTTAGGATTTAGGGTTTAAGGTATTGGGTTTTGGGTTTAGGGTTTAGGTTTTAGGGTTTAGGGCTCCAAGTTTAGCGTTTAGAGATTAGGGTTTAGGGTTTAGGGTTAGGGTTTAGGATTTAGCATTTAAGGGTTAGGGTTTAGTGTTTAGGGTTAAGGTTTAGGATTTAGGGTTCCAAGTATAGGGTTTAGTATTTAGGATAATGAATTTAGGGTTTAGGGTTTAGGGTTTAGGGTTTAAGGTTTAGGGTTTAGGGTTTAGGATTTAGGGTTTAGTGTTTAAGGCTTAGGGTTTAGGGTTTAGGGTTTTGGGTTTAGGGTATAGGGTTTTGGATTTAGGGTTCTGAGTTTAAGGTTTAGAGTTTATGGTTTACGATTTATGTTTAGGGTTTAGGGTTCAGGGTTTAGGGTTAGGGTTTTAGTTTTAGGGTTTATGGTTCAGGGGTTAGGGTTTGGGTTTTAGGGTTTAGGGTTTAGAGTTTAGGGTTTAGGATATAGGGTTTAGGGTTTCAGGTTTAGGATTTAGATTTTAGGATTTAGGATTTAGGGTCTAGGGTTTAGGGTTTAGGGTTTAGGATAAAGGGTTTAGGGTTTAGGGTTAGGGTTTAGGATTTAAGGTTTAGGCTTTAGGGTTTAGGGTTTAGGATTTAGGGTTTAGGGTTAGTGTTTTGGGTTTAGGGTATAGGGTTTAGGGTTTTTTGTTTAGGGTTTAGGGTTTAAGGTTTAGTATAAATGGTTTAGAATTTAGGGTCGAAGGTTCCAAGTTTAGTGTTAAGGGTGTAGTGTTTAGGATAAAGGGTTTAGGGTTTAGGGTTTGGGGTTTAGGGTTTAAGGTTTAGGGATTAGGGATTAGGGTTTAGGGTTTACAATTTACGGTTTACTGTTTAGAGTTTAGGGTGTATGGCTTAGTATTTAGGGTTTAGGATTTAGGATTAAGGGTTTAAGGTTTGAGGTTTAGGGTTTAGGGTTAGGGTTTAAGGTTTAGAGTTTAGGGTTTAGGGATTAGGGTTAAGGTTTAGGGTTTAGGGTTTAGGGTGTATGGCTTAGCGTTTAGGGTTAAGAGTTTGGGGTTTAAGGTTTAGGGTTTAGGGTTTTGGGTTTAGGGTTTATGGTTTAGGTGTAAGGGTTTAGGGGTTAGGGTTTAGGGTTTCGTGTTTAGGGTTTTGGGTTTTGAGTTTTGGGTTTAGGGTTTAGGGTTCTAACTTTAGAATTTAGGGTTTAGGGTTTAGGGTTTATGGTTTAGGGGTTACAGTTTAGGGGTTAGGGTTTATAGTTTAGGGTTTTGGGTTTTGAGTTTAGGGTTTAGATTTAGGGATCCAACTTTAGAGATTAGGGTTTAGGGCTTAAAGTTTAGGGTTTAGGATTTAAGTGTTAGGGTTTAGGGTTTAAGGGTTAGGGATTAGGGTTTAAAATTTAGGGTTTAGGGTTTAGAGTTTAGGGTTTAGGGTTTAGAGTTTAGGGTGTATGGCTTAGCATTTAGGGTTTAGGATTTAGGATTTAAGGTTTAGGGTTTAGGGTTTGGGTTTCAAAGTTTAGGTTTAGGGTTTAGGGTTTAGGGTTTAGAGTTTAGGATTTAGGGTTTAGCGTTTAGGGTTCCAAGTATAGGGTTTAGGGTTTAGGGTTTAGTGTAAAGGGTTTAGGGTTTAGGGTTAGGGTTAGGGTTTGGGGTTTAGGGTTTAGGGTTTAAGGTATATGGTTTAGGGTTTAAGGTTTATGGTTTAGGGTTAGGGTTAGGGTTTAGGGTTTAGTGTATAGGGTTTTATGTTTTGGGTTTTGGGTTTAGGATTTAGGGTTTAGGGTTTAGGGATTAGGGTTGAAGGCTTAGGATAATGGGTTTAGGATTTAGGGTTTAGGGTTCTAAGTTTAGGGTTTAGGGTTTTTTTTTGTTTATTTTTTATTTTTATTTTATTTGAACGACCCTTGTGGGGGGGGGGGTCAGGGGCTTAGCTACACCCCCAGGCCTTAACATTAAAAAACATAAAGGAAAATACAAGGAGGGGGACATAAACCTTACCTCCGACCTATGGTGGTTCATAAGTCAGCCATCCTACTAAGGCTAGCTGACTCATCCCCAAAACTAGAAAGGAAACCTAATAGCTAAGCACCTAGAAGAGAGGACTCCTCTCGATACAAAGAAACTAGGAAAGCATGAATAAGGGAGACTCTCCCTTTACAAGTGAAACAGGAAAAGGAAAATCTATACGAGTACACGCAACCTAACCAGAGATAATGGGAGCTCCAGTTAAGAAGAAAGTGG
>JAJONR010005221.1:0-18888 GCA_029582245.1 Solanum etuberosum | reverse complement strand
AGGGCCATTACATATATTCAAACCACCGGGAGGGCAATCATATATGCAAATGTCAAAAAGGCCATTGCATATTCAAACCGACGAGAGGGCCATAATATATGCAAATGTCAAAAGGGCCATTGAATCTTCCAATGCAAGGAGGGCCATTACATATTCAAACCGATGGGAGGCCCATCATGTATTCAAAATGCGAAGAGGGACATTTCATCTTCCAATGCCAAGAGAGCCATTGCATATTCAAACCATCGAGAGGGCCACCCGTATTATATTATCAGAGGTGATAATATCATTGTGGAAAGGATCAACATCATCATCCAACCAATAGAGCACCATTTTCTTACCAACGGATCAACATCATTCTACCGTCGGATCATCATCATCATCCTATCAATGAAGCATCATCATCAACAATATTGCATTATCGAGAAAGTCATCATTATTGTAGCATCATATCAATTCATCATCTACTGCATCAAAACAGACGGAGGCTGAAGTCAGAATATTTACAGAAAAGAAGATGTGCTAATTATAGTAAAGCATGCCACTTCTCTATTCAAATTACAGTTTCTACTAACAACTTTATTTCAGTCTTTGCCGAGAGCATCCAAGAGGATGAATTCTCAAATCAAACCACAGGTGCAGACGACATAAAAAAGGATGCAGCACAACATGGAACTTTTTCTTAGCTGCGAACTGGGACATAGTCCAAAGAGGAGTATCAAACTCTTAGGACGCAAGCTAAGGAGCGAATTTCACAACAATCAAACCACACCCCTATCAGTAGGCATGTGGGTTTTTCTTTGGGTTTATCATTTTCAGTTTCGCATCCGGAAAACATTGACTCTCACCGGAAGGTAACTTTCCAATCTGAGCGACAATGCACCAAGAGCTTTGGACATTATGTTCGTGTAATTTCTTAATTAAAGGTGTAAAGTGCACCACATTCATGGCTAAGAGGCTGCAAGCCTCTTCTACACACTCGATTCATTTGTCACTCCTCCAGAACCAAAGGTTATCTTGCATAATAGATTTCCTTTTCAGCCGATCGAGTCAAACTACAAATAGCCTGATTCCTTGAGTTGAAGGATATGTAGGCGGGCTTAATGTTGAAAAATCGGTTGTATTCTGACATTCTCTCATAAATCTTATTCCCGGGCATTCTGGTTTCCTCATAATTCTATATCGGGATAGCTTTTGAATTCTTTTAGAATTGTGCGTCAAATCAAGCGTATCGAACTACAAGTGGACTGAATTCTCATATAGCCTGAGATATGTAGGAACCCCGATACCGGGGTTCTGCCGTAATTCCTAAAGTCCGTACAAAAATCCCTTTCCTAAAGATGAAGATGTGGTCGGTCAAAATTGGATTCGTTAATTTCATTTGCCTCAAATTTCTTTCATCAATCCATGTCAAATGAGGAACAGTTATTGATACCCAATTTTGACCCTCCACAATATATATTAATTATGGAGCTTCTTAAATTTCGAACGATTTGAAATAATTAATTTTATATCATTCAAAGTATTTTCAAGTTATTTTTATGTAATATTTGTCATTTTTTTTGTATAAAATAATAAATATGTTTTTATATTTATGTATATAATTAGTATATTTTATAAATATTTGAAAATCATCACAAAATATTTTACATTTCTACAGTATTATCAAATGAGATAATACCACCGTCGGGAGGGCCATCATATATGCAAATGCCAAAAGGGTTATTGCAACTTCCAATGCCAAAAGGGTCATTACATCTTCAAATGCCAAGAGGGCCATCATATATGCAATTGCCAAAAGGGTCATTGCATCTTCAAATGCCAAGATAACCATTACATCTTCAAGTGCCAAGAAGACCATTACATATTCAAACCTCCGAGAGGGCCATTACATTTTAAAATGCCAAAAGGTCCATTACATATATTCAAACCGCTGGGAGGGCCATCATACATGCAAATGTCAAAAGATTTATTGCATCTTCAAATGCCAAGAGGGTCATCGCGTACTCATACAGCCGAGAGGGCGATTGCATCTTCAAATTCCAAGAGGGACATTACATATTCAAACCGCCGGGAGTGCCATCTTATATGCAAATGCCAAGAGGGCCACTACATATTCAAAACGCCAAGAGGGCCATTACATCTTCAAATTCCAAGAGGGCCATTACATATATTCAAACCACCGGGAGGGCCATCATATATGTAAATGTCAAAAGGGCCATTGCATCTTCCAATGCTGAGAGAGCCATTACATATTCAAACCTCTAAGAGGGTCATTGCATCTTCAAACGCCGAGAGGGCCATTGCATCTTCAAACCGCCAAGAGCGTCATCATATATGCAAATTCCAAAAGGGTTATTGCATTTTCAAACCATCAGGAGGGCCATCATATATGCAAATTCCAAAAGGGTCATTGCATCTTCAAACGCCAAGAGAGCCATTACATCTTCAAATGCCAAGATGGTCATTACATATATTCAAACTGCCGGGAGGGCCATCATAAATGCAAATGTCAAAAGGGCCATTGCATCTTCCAACGCCGAGAGGGCCATTGCATATTCAAACCGCTGAGATGCAATGGCAAATGTCAAAAGGGCCATTGCATCTTCCAATGCTAAGAGGGCCATTCCATATTCAAATTGTTGGGAGGGCCATCATCTATTCAAAATACCAAGAGGGACATTGCATCTTCCAATGCCAAGAGGGCCATTGCATATTCAAACCATCGAGAGAGAAATCCGTATTATATTATCAGAGGTGATAATATCATTGCTGAAAGGATCAACATCATCATCCAACCAATAGAGCACCATTTTCTTACCAACGGATCAACATCATTCTACCAATGGATCATCATCATCATCCTATCAATGAAACATCATCATCAACAATATTGCATTATCGAGAAAGTCATCATCATTGTAGCATCATATCAATTCATCATCTAGTGCATCAAAATCGACGGAGGCTGATGACATAATATTTCCAGAAAAGAACATGTGCTGATCACGGTAAAACATGCCACTTCTCTATTCAAATTACAGTTTCTACTAACAACTTTATTTCAGTCTTTATCGAGAGCATCCAAGAGGATGAACTCTCAAATCAAACCACAGGTGTGGATGACATAAAAATGGATGCAGCACAACATGGAACTTTTTCTTAGCAGCGAACTGGGACATAGTACAAAGAGGAGTATCAAACTCTTAGGACGCAAGCTGAGGAGCGACTTCCACCAAATTCAAACCACACACCTATTAGAAGGCATGTTCATTTTTCTTTGGGTTTTTTCGGTTTCAATTTTGCATCCTGAAACCTTTGACTATCGCCGGAAGGCAACTTCCCAATCTGAGTGACAATGCACCAAGAGCTTTGAAAATTATGCATGTGTAGGTTCTTAATTATGGGTGTGAAGTGCACCACATTCATGGATAAGAGGTTTCAAGCCACTTCTTCACACTAGATTCATTTGTCACTCTTCCAGAACCAAAGGTTATCTTGCATAATAGATTTCCTTTTCAACCGATCGAGTCGAACTATAAATAGCCTGATTCTTTGAGTTGAAGGATATATAGGAGGGCTCAATGTTGAAAACTCGGCTGTATTCCGATATTCTCTCTTAAATCTTATTCCCGGGCATTCTAATTTCCTCATAATTCGATATCGGGATAGCTTTTGAATTCTTTCAGAATTGTGCGTCAAATCAAGCATATCGAACTACAAGTCGCCTGAATTCTCATATCGCCTGAGATATTTAGGAAACCCGATACCACGGTTCGGCCATAATTCCTAAAGTCCGTACCAAAATCTCTTTCCTAAAGATGAAGATGTGGTCGGTCAAAATTGGATTCGTCAATTTCATTTGCCTCAAATTTCTTTCATCAATCCATGTCAAACGAGGGAAAGTTGTTGACACCCAATTTTGACCCTCCACAATATATATTAATTATCGAGCATCTTAACTTTTGAACGATTTGAAATAATTAGTTTTATATCATTCAAAGTATTTTCAAGTTATTTTTATCTAATATTTGTCATTTTTTTGTATAAAATAATAAATATGTTTTTATATTTATGTATATAATTAGTATATTTTATAAATATTTGAAAATCATCACAAAAGATTTTACATTTTAGTTAAATATTTTATTAATTTACTTTAGTTTAAGTTATAGTTATAATTTCGAGTTAATTATGGTTATAATGTTAAATTAATTAGTTTATAATTAAGTTAATTATTTTATTACATTAAGATTAAGAAGATCGTTAGTTACTTATATTAATTTTTCTTATTTGAATTATAGCTGAATTTGCTAAGATAACTCAATTTGGCTACGTTTTGAACTTCAATGGGCTATAATTGCAATTTATCGATCTTTTCTCAATTGCAAAATTAGCCACTTTATTACCTCACCTTCAATTCGTTTCAGACCAAGCTTGGTCTCTTTTTTTTCACAATTTTAAGCCCACAACAACCCCATATACCCAACAGCAACACAGTAATACCAAATATTTCAATCCAATTTTCAGCCAAGCTCGGCCTAATTCCAAATCCAAAAAAACCCACCGTATAACAACCAATACATACATCAGCATACGCAGCGTACAACATCCATACCTGATCCATACGTATACAACAGAAGATGCGTACCGACCCCACTGTACATTGTCTTCTTCTAGCAGAGAGTGAACCCAGAATGCGAGAAACCCAACGCTCTCTCCTTTCACTATCTGTCTTCTTCATCGTAGATCCATCACCTTCACCCTAAAAATCCACCGAATTTGGCGCAAAGCCGGCTGTTTCCTCACCCCAAACGTCCCTTTTCCCTTTTTGATTATTTCAGAGCCGCACCAAGTTACCTCTCCACTGACGACCTTGGAAAAGGAGGAAAAACCTGGAAAAACCTAAAAAAACCATGGGGTTCAAGCTTTGCTCGACGGGTTTCACCATTAATGGCCTCCAATATGTCTCCATCTCTTCAAATCAATCTTAAAAGGTCACTCTATACCTATTCTCACCTACAATTTGTCCTCTCAAAAGATTTCAAAAAATTTCAAATTTCCTATAAGTTTTCCCTCCCAAAACCCACTGATTTCCCCTATAAATAACCCCCTAAGCTCAGTGATTAAGGACAGATTTTGAGTTTAGTTCTTATGCAATAGTCGTTTTACACTTAAAGAAATTTCAAGACGATTCTCTAATCCTAAGTTGCGAGAAGGTCGCCGCTTAGATTTTGCTCGAGTTTTCTTGGCTTGCTCTTCGTATGCGGATTTCATGGTAGAAGAATCGTTGCTCTCAACTCATTTGGGCTCAGTTCCTGCCCTACAAAAGGTAACATCTTATTCTTATTTATCTTTTTCTCTTTCGAAGTAAGGTATATTTTTTTTCTATTTTGTGCCAACTGATAATTATTTTTAGGGGGCTCGGTTGTCTGATGCTTTAAATGGACCTCAATGTTAACCACAGTTGTTGCTCGTCATTCTAGTTTCATGGATGTTCTGTGAATCCCATTAGGATCTCCTATTCGTGTCGTTCTAGTTCTCTCTTTTCTTATATAATTCTCCTTCTTTCTTGCTTGTTTGATTGAGTCCGAGTCAAATAATTATTGTTTGTTTTAGTTTCAATTTTATCATGTTTGATGTTAGCTATTCAAGACTCTAAATGGTTGATACATAAAAAATTTCTACTTATTGAAGTTTCAATGTTGAATAGTAACTAGTTTTTCTAGTGGTTTGGTCATCTATCGAATTATGTTTTCCTTAACTAGAGACCTCTTTACATATATGTTGCGGTTCACTCATTTCTTCGTTAACTGTTAGATGTCACCTTGTTTCATGCTTATCTTTTATCGTGATTTGGCTACTTAGGTAAGTTCAGTCGTGTTAATACGGGTCTGTAAGTTTTGCCTCCATTTTAGATGTTTTAAAATGTTTCAATCTCGCATATCGACATGCTTGCATGATAGAGTCACAAGTTATCGAATGCTGCCTTGCTAGTCTCGACCATCTCCATTGTCCATGTTGTTTGTTTAAAATAAATAATTTAGATGGTAAAACCATGGGTTGATTTTTGTGTGGTTTAGTCACGACCCAGGGGTACCCCCAAGATGTAACATGGCGTATAGAACCCTGAAGGACCCCATACAAGCAACTTAGCTCTCATAACATAAGAAATAGAACAATAAGAGTGAAACAATATTCCAAGTCCAATAGTTTTTTTTTATTAAAGATAAGCGGAATTCTAAAACACTTGTCTCATTATAGTCATCTACTACAATAGAATGAAATTGGGCCTAGCCCATACATCATATCCAAAAGTGAAGTACAAGAAAAGGAATTAAACAATGAAAGTCTGTCCTCGAAGCATGAGGACTCACCAAAAAATGGAAATCTCGAAACCAACCACTAGCCACGAAACTGATGACCCTCACTGTCGGACCCTACATTTGGGTAAATGTAGGCAAGAGTATGCGTTAGTACAAAACAATGTACCAAGTATGATAGCTATGCATAAAACATTTAAATCATGCTAAAAGAGGACATTTCATGACATGCAATTGACCAAGCTAAAACATGATATAAAAGGGTTAGAAAAACATAAGTCATAAAACCATGGTCAATGGAAGCTAAAATCATCTTTAAAACCTTTGAACTCATATGCGATACTTCTTGAAGTAACCTTCGTTCATTATTAATGTGGGGGATTAGCCTTAACTGACATAGAGACCATGTGAGCTATAAGATGATCCCCCGGTGTCTCCCACACCGAAAATGGTTGTCCAACTTTCCAAGGTAAGGACCATAAATTCTAGCTTATGTGGATCCACTAGCTAATGTCTATCTAGACAATCATCCTATAGGGGCACATAGGTAAGGGATAAGGAGATTGCTTCTAGAAACCGGCCTCTACTCACGGGAGAGCTTCCATATCAATATCCTCTCGGTGCTAAGCATAAATCCCATGGAATAGTCATTTAATCTCATTCTTATTATCCATGGAAAGGCACGTCATCTTGCCGATCCAAGCTAAATCATCATCCATGGAAAGGTATCGTTCAATAACCGATCCAATCTAAGTTCATTAGGATAGCTCTTAATCTTTGATTCAATTAGGTGAGAAAGCCTTGCAACCTTAGAATCCTTATTATATGAGAAAACCTTTCACATCTTACTCTTATGTGTATATGAGAAAATCCTTTCAATAACACATCATGATCATCATCATTGATACGTTACTCTCAAAGCATCCTTAAAACATTTGCATGGATTTCATAAGAAAATGCATAAGTCCATAATTCACCTTTCAAGGTTCAAAACCCACTTTTAATCATAAACACTTAGAAAACATGGGTTATATATGGATTTCATCATAACTTCATGTAACGCTAGCAATGCATGCTCAATTTCATAAAAAAATTCCTTTACAATCAAAATCCACATCATATGATTCATAACTTGAAAACATAGGGGTTACATGGGTTCATGGGGAAATCATCATAAAATCATAGTATTTCATCAATTCATGCATAAAAGATAATAATCCAATCATTTAAATCAATATTCAAAAGAACGCATGAAAATTGAAGAAAACTCTAACTCAATTGGGGAATTCTAGCTTTTGAAATAAAGGAATTTGGGAACTCCATGAATGGAAGGAATCCTTGGTTGAAAGCTATCATACCTCAAAGCCAAATGCTTATCTTCAATGGAGGAATTGAGACTTGACCTTTACCCTAGCTTGAATCCTTTCTTCTTCTTCAAGTTTCAAGAGAGAGAAATATTTTGGGGAGGAAGACCTTTTATTTTCTTTTGGGTTCTAGAAATAATGACTTGAATGGGTGAGTTTTGGGGTTAAAATCACTTATATAGGGGTCCTAGGCTTGGTCAAAACGATATAGCTTTGATTTAATTAAAACCGGAAAATACCCAAAACCCCTGAACAAAAACTGACGAACCACCACCACATGAGGAACCACAGCCCATCAAGGGTCACACGGCCCGTAGTGGTGCTTGTGGTCCCTTGACCAGTGGCTTGGTTTGCCACCACATGCCCTCAAAAACCTAACTTAAGACCACGACCTCTCCCACATCCCGTGGTGGCCTTCACGAGCCGTCAAGTGGCTCGTGGGAGGGTCTAACATTTTGGGCAGTTTTGGGAGCTGACTGCCTAGCTCACTACGCCCATCACCACGACCCGTGGTCCCCACCATGAGCCGTCATGGTGGTCGTGGGAGGTGAGCAGTGCTTGGTGAAGGCTGCCCAAGCTTTCTTCCTTGGCTCTTGCCCTCTCACTTAGCCCTAGCTAGCTTAACCTACTAGATTCCGAGGTGTTACATTATCTCCCCCTTGGGAACATTCATCCTCGAATGGAATTCTAGACACCTTTTTGGAAGTAAAGACTCAGTACAAGCAGCCCATCATGCATGCAATCTCATAAAAATGCACAAAACCAAGGAGGAAACATCGACTCCAAGCTAAACATTCTCAATGCATCATAAGGAAAGTAGGAAGTAGACCTAGCAAGCCAATATGCATGAAATTTCAAGATTTCTCATGTCCAAGGAGGAACTACCATCTCCAAGCTAAAAGCATGCTCAACATAATCTCATGGAGCCTATATGCAATTTGTTCTATAAAAGCATAGCTAAAGCATGTTTAACGACTCACCTCATGAAGTCTATAGGAAACTCATACTCAATGCACAACAACATGAGGATAATCAATCATGTAAACTCATTTTCTTTCAAAACACAAGTTTCCAAAAGACTCTATATTCTAGTGTGCCCACATTTGGGTTCACGAGAACTGCAACCTCCCTATTGGCTTGGGCCGTCACGGCTTGAGCCAACACTTGAAAAGCAGCCTTAAACTCTGCATTAGTCACTTGCTCGGCCAAAGGATCGACCGAAACTTGAAGAGCTTGGGGAGGAGCTTCTTGTTCCTCATTCTCCCTCACATTCCTTCTAGCATAAGCTCTTCGAGTAGCCATATCCTATAGAACATCGGATAAGGATTAAGAGAGAGACCTTATAGAGTTAAACTCTATCGCACGACTTTAGAGTGATGAAAGAAGTGGATTTTCCTAATCATCTTGTAGCCAATCATTCATAAATATGGCGCGCTTCACACTTATGAACAAGACTCCACTAGACGTAACTTATGAGACATCCTAGGACCACCTATCATATAATGGAGCTAAATCGCGAGAAAGATTTTCATAAAATGGAGAAATATAATTCAAACTTCCCAAAAATCTTTGCAGCTGAGTTCTGTCGGTAATAATATCCAGAAATTTTGATGCAAAATCTATAGATCTTTGAATCGGGGTAATTTTCCCTTGACAAATATTATGACCCAGAAACCTTATCTCGATTTGAAATAAACTCATTTTTGGTTTAGAAATTACCAAACCATTTTGTATAACAATTTTAAAAAAAATATCAATGTGTTTGAAAGGTAATAACCTTTCTGTTTTGGATAAGTACACATCCCAACCTAATTCTCAAGGCATCACAATATACCACAAAACCATCCGTTCCTTCCGGTAAAGTCAAGACCGGAGTGGAAGTAAGTCTATAGTTCAACTCTTGAAAACTCTTTTCACATAATTCGGACCATACAAACTTAGCCTTCTTTTGTGTCAAAGCCATCAATGGGGAGGCAATAGAAGAAAACCCCTCAACAAATCATCGATAATAACCGGACAAACCCAAGAAACTTCTAATGTCCGAAGGTGATAGAGGTCTAGGCCAACTCTTGACTGCATCTGTCTTCTTAGGATCTCCCTCTAAACATTTGCTTGAAACAATATGACTAAGGAAAGCTACGGACCGTAGCCAAGACTCACACTTGCTAAACTTTGCAAAGAGTTGTTGTTCCTTAAGGATTTGCAATACAATTCTCAAATGATCAATATGCTCATCCTCACTCCTTGAGTAGATCAAAATATCATCAATAAATACTATCACAAACATGTCAAGATATTGTATAAACACTCTATTCATCAAGTCCATAAATGCCGCCGGAGCATTGGTCAACCCAAACGACATTACCAAAAACTCATAGTGACCATATCGGGTTCTAAAAGACGTTTTTGGAATATCTTCTTCTTTCACCCGCAATTGGTGATAACCCGATCAAAGATCAATCTTAGAGTAATAACTTTCACCTTGAAGTTGGTCAAACAAATCATCAATCCTTGGGAGAGGATACTTGTTCTTAATAGTCACTTTGTTCAACTGTCGATAGTCTATGCATATTCGGAGTGAACCATCCTTTTTTCTTAACGAACAACACTGGAGCACCCATGGTGAGATACTTGGTTGGATAAAACCTTTGTTTAACAAGTCCTTCAACTGTTCCTTCAACTCCTTAAGTTCCACCGGAGCCATTCTATAAGGAGGAATAAAAATAGGTTGCATATCCGGGAGAATGTCAATATCGAAATCTATTTCCCTTTCGGTAGGAATACCGGGTAGATCATCTGGGAATACTTCCGGAAACTCTTTTACAATTGGGACCGACTCAAGAGAAGGGGTTTCAGAATCTACATCCCTCACCCTCACTAGATGGTAAAAGCAACCCTTAGAAATCATCTTTCTAGCATTAAGACAAGAAATAAACCAACCCTTAGGCATAGAATTTCCCCCTTTCACTCTAGGATAGGCTCATTTGGGAATTGAAACTTAACCACCCTAGTTCTACAATCGATAGATGCATAACATGAATGCAACCAATCCATACCAAGGATGACATCAAAGTCTAACATATCAAGTTCTACTAAGTCAACAAGAGTAAACTCTATGGGACAAGAAAACAGGACATTTTCTATAGACCATCTTAGCCACAACAGAATCACCAACAAGGGTAGAGACAGAAAAAGGTTCTAATAACACTTCAGGAAGCACATCAAATCTCACAGCCACATAAGGAGTCACAAAGTATAAAGTAGCACCAGGATCAAGCAAAGCATAAACATCTATTTGAAAAACTTTTAACATACCGGTCACCACATCCGGCGAACTCTCTTGATCACCTCTAGTTTGGAGGGCATAGAATCAGTTTTGCTTAGGAGAATTCGCACCCGAACCACTTGGAACGGATGAGGGGTTGGGTTGAGCCCTATGAAGATTATCTCCCTCATTCTTGGCAACCAAAGGACAATTGCTTATCTTGTGATCCGTCTTACCACACCCAAAGCAAGCATTGGAACCCGCTAGACACTTACCCTCATGATTTCTCCCACACTTAGCATAAGTAGGCATCATGGACCTACTACCATCTCCTTGAGGTTTAAGGTTAGATACCCTTTCATTGTTAAACATTGGAGGAGCATTAGAAGAACCTTGCCCGGAGAACTTTTGCCGGAACCTTGAACGACCCCATCCACCAGACCTAGAATATGAAAAGTTACCATCATCCGTTCTTGCCTTTTTTGCTTCCCTAGATCTTTCCTTAAGCTTTTCTTCCTCAATTTGTTGGGCATGCACCGTAAGGAGAGAAATATCCATGTCATGGACAAGCATAGCGGTGCGGAATTCTTTGACTACCAAGTCAGACACACCCGACACAAACTTACTCATCTTAGTCCTACGGTCCACCACAATAGAAGGAGCATATTTAGATAGCTGAGTGAACCTCAAAGCATATTCCCTTACACTCATATTTCATTGCCGAAGGTTAATGAACTCAAGCACCTTGGATTCTCTCATCTCAAGAGGGAAGAATGTATCAAGAAAAGCACTCTTAAACATTTCCCACTCTATGGGACCCGCTTCTTCCGGCCTTGCCTCCTTCCATTGATTGAACCAAATCTGAGCAACCCTTTTGAGTTGATAAGCTGCCAATTCCGCCTTCTCTACCGATGTCACTCCCATAATAGCAAGTATCTTATAGACCTCATTAATAAATTCTTGAGGATCTTCCTCAACTTTGGAGCCATAAAATTCCGGAGGGTTCATCCTTGTAAAATCCCTCACTCTTGCCGCCGCCATACCCACATTTGGGTTCACGGGGGTTACCACATCTCTATTGGATTGGGCCGTCACGAATTGAGCCAACACTTGAAAAGCTGACCTAAACTCCGCATTTGTTACATTTTCAGTCAAATGATCAATCGGAGCTTGAGGAGGAGCTTGGGGAGGAACTTCTTGACCCATATTGTCTCCCTCGGTCCTTCTAGCATTAGCCCTTCTGGTAGTCATATCCTGAAAACCATCGGGAAAGGATTAGGAGAAAGACCTTATAGAGCTAAGCTCCATGGCACGACTTAGAGAAAATGAAGAAGTGAAGTTTCCTAAACATCTAGTAACCTCTCACTCATAAATGTGGTGCGGTTTCTATTACATAAACTCCATTAACGTTCTAGACTTTATCAAAATATAAAGGATCATGATATAGCTTCTTAGCTTGGTTCTGAGATGGTGGTACAGTCGACATAATACTACTCTTATTGGTTTGCCTAGCAAGCTGTATGACCGCAAAAGTCCGTGGAGTAAAGGGCGCCAAAGGTCGTAAACAGTTAGAACTGCTAGACACGAGCTCAATAAAAATATGTATTACTGTTGGACAGACCCTTTGCTCGGGTAGAAATTACCATACAACTATCAATCTATAACAAGATCTTGCATATTTCGATTTTTATTCATCAAATAAGGGTATTTAATGACCTTGGTCTGGACTGCTTGGCGGACTACCGCCATACCCCCAGATCCTGTGGTTAATGGTATCAGAGCCTAGGAAAGGTTATGGAGTATATGTAATGAAATCAGAATGGTTCAACATAGATATGATTCTCTAAATCATGGATCTGGGAGAAATGAGTACTAAAAGTACTAGACTCGAAGAGGTAGATATACCTCAAAATCTTGATTTTTTAAACAAGTGGACGATTCCTAAAGTCCCGATTAAAACTATTTATGATTTTGGTTGGTTTGAAAGATTTTCATCCAAACAATTGATAAAAACGACTGAACAGTCACTAGCTTTAAATTCTTCTGAACAAACTATTCGTTTGTTGAACAAAAATGATATTAATTTATATAAAAACATTTACAATTATATGCATATTGGCATGGTTCAAATTGATTTTAAACCTCTAACTCTCAAAGGGTTACCAAAGACTTTTCTAGCAGCTCTTCGTGATGCTAGAAATTTAAATTTTTGACAATCTTTGATGGGTTCAATTGAATCAACTGTGGCATATGGTCCAGTTTATTTTAATTCTCAACCAAATCTTCAGTTATCGCTTTCAGATGTTAATATTCTAGATGCGTTAACTTTGAATATAAAAACTCATGGTTATAATTATGCGCCGGGTTCCGAGCTTATATGCTTATCTAATAGAATTTATTATAAATTACTGACTACTATGAGTCCTAGATGTAAATTATATGATACATCCGATCAAACTATTTTGGTCGAAACAAATTTTGCTAAATCCAAGGTTACCACCAGAAGACCGATCAGGTGGGACGAGATTGATTTTCCTAATAGAAGACCGATCAAACTATGCAGTTTACACCTTGATAGTTACCATTCTTGAACATTTCAATGGAAGATTTACAGGACAACATGAAACTGTCTGTACCCTTCTAAATAGTCTTCGATGCAGGACTCTAGGAGAATTCAGATGGTATAAAGATACCTTTTTAAGTTGGGTTATGGAACTACCCGAAAACAGATTGGTGCATTGGAAAGCCAAGTTTATAGACAGCCTCCCTCCTTTATTTGCTGAAAGAGTTAGAAAAACTCTTAGAGGACCTTATGGTGAAATCCCTTAAGATAATTTCACTTATGGTAAGTTAATAGGGGTTTGTACCCAGGAAGGTTTAAACCTATGTAATGAACTAAGGTTATCTCGACAGCTTAAAATGGATAAGCTAAGAGAAAGCTCCCAATTAGGAGATTTTTGTACCCAATTCGGGGTACCGGGTCCCATTATTTCTGATAAGAAATCTAAACACCATAGACATTCCAACCCAGATAAACCTTATAGGAAAAGTAGATCTAGACGTTATAGACCGGATGAACGAGAAGCTTAAAAGGCTTATCGTAAATCTACTCGATTTACCAAGAATAGATCTAAGCGAGATATCACTGATATTAAGTGCTATAAGTGTGGACAATACGGTCATATTGCTCCGAACTGCAAGCTTCAAAAACTTAAGTCTTTACAGCTAGATGATAATCTGCATGAAAAGATTTTTGGCTTGTTATATACCTCTGGATCAGAATCTCATTATATTTCTGAATCCAATTTTGAAAATGAGATTGATTTGATTGATTTTTCTGAAAGTGATAAAATTATAGACCCCTCTTGTTCTACTTGCAAAGGTGATACTTGCAATTGTGAGAATGATGAATTTTATAAATTATAATCTCAATTCGAGGATTTAAACCTAAAAACTATTACATCTGATAATGTGATAGAACTGTTAAAAGAAGTTTCTGATGAGAAGCTCTAAGAGAAGATTTTGGGTCTTTCTACTAGTTCAAAACCTTCCACTTCTGAACCTGCTAAAAGCAACTCTTTTAAAGTTCAAAATGATTTTGAATACTCTGCTCCTTATTCTTTAACAGAAGTTAATAATCGATTTTATAAAAATCTTCCTTCTACAAGAGAAACCTCTTTAGATGATCTTAAGATCGAAATTGAAAATTTGAAAAATGAGATTAAATCTCTTAAACAAAATCAAATGATTTGTGATCATAGAATCACTCAAATAGAAGAAAATATTTCTCCAGTCAATAGTTCTAAAGGAAAAGAAGTTATTTCCAAAGAAAACTCTGAAGAAGCTATTGCTGAAAAATTGGCTATTGATGAAAAATCGGATTCTCTTCTGGGCATGATGCAAATAGTCACTGCTCATAAATGGTATGTTAAATGTACTATTTTGATTGATAATCAATTTTCCATAACTAGTACTGCAATGATTGATAGTGGTGCAGATATTAGTTGTATACAGGAAGGTTTAGTACCTACAAAATATTTTCAAAAAACTACTCATGTGGTTAAATCTGCTTCTGGGCATGCTTTAGATATAAAGTATAAATTATCTAATACACATATTTGCCAAAATACTGTATTTCTCATTTCTTTTTTTTGGTGAAAAATCAATTACACCCTCCTATTATACTAGGAACTCCGTTTATAAATGCTATTTACCCCTTTTCTCATCTTGACTCAAAGGGTTTTATCGCCACTTATAAGAATAAGGAAATATACTATTCTTTTATTACATAACCTATTACTCGTGATATTAATGCTTTAATTGATATAAAGCAAAAACATATAGATTCTTTACAATTTGAAGTATTTAGCATGAATATGTTTGATAT
Source organism: Solanum etuberosum (assembly GCA_029582245.1). NCBI lineage: Eukaryota > Viridiplantae > Streptophyta > Magnoliopsida > Solanales > Solanaceae > Solanum > Solanum etuberosum. The sequence continues at coordinate 3,549 of JAJONR010005221.1, read as the reverse complement.
AATGAAATCTGCTAAAGTACAAGAAAAAATTAAATTGATTTCCAAACAGATAGCTATTGATATTTGTGCTGATCATCCTAGTGCATTCTGGGATAGAAAAATACATATTGTCACTCTCCCATTTGAAGAAAATTTCTCTGAGGATGATATTCCTACAAAATCCCAACCATGTCAGATGAACGCCGAACTGGTTGAATTCTGCAAAAAGGAAATTGATAATCTGTTACAAAATGGTTTGATAAAACCTTCCAAGTCTCCTTGGTCTTGCACAACTTTTTATGTTAATAACGCTGCTGAAAAGGAACGTGGTGTTCCGAGGTTAGTAATAAATTACAAACCGTTGAATAAATATTTAAAGTGGATTAGGTATCCCATCCAAAACAAAAGGGATTGACTATCTAGACTTTATGATGCCAATATATTTTCAAAATTTAATTTAAAATCAGGATATTGGCAAATTCAAATATTTAAAGAGAATACTTACAAAACTGCTTTCAATGTCCCATTTGGACAATACGAATGGAACGTAATGCCTTTTGGCCTAAAAAACGTTCCTTCGGAATTTTAGAAAATTATGAATGATATTTTCAACCCTTATCTAGACTTCATCATTGTTTATATTGATGATATTTTAGTCTACTAAAAAACTCTTGAATTACATATCAAACACATTGATATTTTAAAAAAAATTATTATACAAAATGGTTTGGTAATTTCTAAACCAAAAATAAGTTTATTTCAAACCGAGATAAGGTTTTTGGGTCATAATATTTGTGAAGAGAAAATTACCCCGATTCAAAGATATATAGATTTTGCATCAAAATTTCCGGATATTATTACCGACAGAACTCAGCTGCAAAGATTTTTGGGAAGTTTGAATTATATTTCTCCATTTTATAAAAATCTTTCTCGCGATTGAGCTCCATTATATGATAGGCTAAAAAAGGATTGCAAAGGTCCTTGGACCAATAGTCATTCTGATATTGTGAAGATGATTAAACACAGGGTTAAATCTTTACCCTGTTTAACTCTTGCCAATCCTATTTGGCAGAAAATTATTGAGACCGATGCGTCCAACATTGGTTATGGTGGAATTCTAAAGCAAATCAATCCTCATGATAAATGTGAATATATTATAAGATTTCATTCAGGTAAATGGACCGATGCTCAGAAAAAATATGCAACGGTAGCACATGAAATGTTGACTATAGTCAAATGTGTTGTGAAATTCCAAGACGATTTATACAACCAAAAGTTTTTAATAAAAATGGATGCTCAAGCTGTCAAATATATGTTTGACAAAGATTTTAAGCATGATGCTTCCAAGTTAATATTCGCCAGGTGGCAAGCTCAATTAGCCCCTTTTGATTTCGAAATCCATTATAAAAAATGAACTGATAACTTCCTTCCTGATTTCTTATCCCGTGAATATTTAAAATGATGCACAATATTTACACTACATTTTTTAGTGAAAAGGAATTAGTCACTATTTTTAAAATAATGCCTTTTCCAACAGAAATTCAAAGCCTCATAATTCATAAGGTTATTAAATCTATTATTGAAGATGATTATGTCACCTACGTTCATAATGAAGGCTATATCAATGATTATGAAGAAATACCTAGAGAAAATTTCTTCGATTATCCTGATTATTTTTCAGATTAACATGAAAACATGTTATGTTTGCAGTATGACAGACCCACCGTGGTCTAGAGTACGAAGTCGAGGAAGAGGGGGAAGATCATCCCCGGGGAGATCATATTCACAAGGATCGTCATACGATTCTTCCAATAGATCATATTCAAAAGGATCTTCATACGACTCCTCATCAAAGACTGTAATACAACATGGAAAAAAGAGCTTGATAAACTCAAAAATCGGTGAATCATCATCATCCTCAATTCATTTGGATGATATTCCAGAAAGTAGTCCATCATATGGACAACTGCAGGCATTCTTGGTATCCCAAAAGCAAAAAGATACTTTTACTTCAATCACTAAAGATACAGACAATGTCAATGTCAGGTCTTATGAAAAGATAAACAATCAGGAAATGATATTTCTTGTTGAAAACTCTGATATTCAGAGAAAAGAAAACCCATGGGAAATTCTTCAAAGATATTTGATCAACGGATTATATTATCTGGGAGAAGCTTATAAAACTCGTTCATATTACGAGACTATTCTTATAAGCACTGGAAGTGCTGAAATTAATCATTTTTTAGGTCATAACACTGATGCGAGACTTTATAATTTCTCGAAAATCATAATCAAACAGATTATATCTATTGAAGATTGGGGACTCTCCACCATGAAAGAAAGACAGATAAGTCTTAAACAAACTCGCATGAGTGTTACATACTGGAATTATATCCAAGCCTTCGTCAAGGTTCTTTATTATAATAACGAACAACATAAACATACTTGGTTTATAAAGGTATGTACTAAAGTATTCACCAGACCGATTCCTAATTGGTTTTTAGATTGGTGGTCATACCATGGACCAACTATTAAAATATTTCCGAGTCCATTCTCAGAGTTATACAAAAAATAGACAAAAATATCCCCTCAACTTAATGAGATATACCATACAGAGCATATCTGTTGCCTAGAAAAAATAGATCAAATCTATTTCTTTCTTGAATTTTCCATCCCTTGGATCCATAAATGGACTCCTGAACTCGGCTACACAGACGATAATATTTAAACCTAAAAACTATTACATCTGATAATGTGATAGAACTGTTAAAAGAAGTTTCTGATGAGAAGCTCCGAGAGAAGATTTTGGGTCTTTCTACTAGTTCAAAACCTTCCACTTCTGAACCTACTAAAAGCAACTCTTTTAAAGTTCAAAATGATTTTGAATACTCTGCTCCTTATTCTTTAACAGAAGTTAATAATCGATTTTATAAAAATCTTCCTTCTACGAGAGAAACCTCTTTAGATGATCTTAAGATCGAAATTAAAAATTTGAAAAATGAGATTAAATCTCTTAAACAAAATCAAATGATTTGTGATCATAGAATCACTCAAATAGAAGAAAATATTTCTCCAGTCAATAGTTCTAAAGGAAAAGAAGTTATTTCCAAAGAAAACTCTAAAGAAGCTATTGATGAAAAATCGTCTATTGATGAAAAATCGGATTCTCTTCTGGGCATGATGCAAATAGTCACTGCTCATAAATGGTATGTTAAATGTACTATTTTGATTGATAATCAATTTTCCATAACTAGTACTGCAATGATTGATAGTGGTGCAGATATTAGTTGTATACAGGAAGGTTTAGTACCTACAAAATATTTTCAAAAAACTACTCATGTGGTTAAATCTGCTTCTGGCATGCTTTAGATATAAAGTATAAATCGTCTAATAAACATATTTGCCAAAATAAAGTTTGTATTCCTCATTTCTTTTTTTTGGTGAAAAATCAATTACACCCTCCTATTATACCAGGAACTCCGTTTATAAATGTTATTTACCCCTTTTCTCATCTTGACTCAAAGGGTTTTATCGCCACTTATAAGAATAAGGAAATATCCTATTCTTTTA
>JAJONR010005220.1:0-13190 GCA_029582245.1 Solanum etuberosum | reverse complement strand
CCATAAATTCCGCATGAACTCCATAATTTGAGTATCTTTGAGAGGAGTACTATCTTCAAGTTCTAATTAAGTCTTGAGTATTGAGTTCCTAATCCCTTTGAGATTATATTCCTACTTATGGGATAAAAGTCACAACTTTTCATAAAAGTCACAACTTTTCAATAAAATTCGCAATTTTTCATAAAAGTCACAACTCTTCATAAAAGTCGCAACTTTTCATTTTCCATTCACACTATTTTAAACCCAACAAACTTCATTGTTATTATTAAATCAAAGGAGTCTATCTATTGGATTGCTGTAAGAATGTCTCTTTGGAACTTGACTATGGATTGTCATACTTGGCCTGCAAAAATAGTATTACAAACCAAATATTATTGTACAAAATACAATTTTGAAGTTTAATATGTTATTCACAGGTTTGTATAAAGAATCAATATATAACAACACCTCAATATATCTCTAACTAAGTACAAATAAATTAGCCATTACAGTGCATCAACTTATATTGAATTCTAATTTCTACATAATTGCATTCAATGTTTGTGTTGTATTCAATTTCTGATGAACTATTATAATTATAAACTCTAACTGACAGATATACACATAAGATTATTTGTTGTAGTTTTCAATACTTATATATTGTAACCTATTAAATTAACATTAAGCAGCAACAACTTAATACACAAGAAGCAACAAAGAAAGTCTAAATTACTTTGAAATATTCAACAGTAACTATGTACTGACCTTAAGTATCCCATTATAATTGCTTATCTTTGTTAACAATATACTTGCAGAAAACATTTCTTCCCGTAAACAACTTCTAAGCAATTATGAATAATACCTATTTTATTGAAATTACTATCATATGGCTTCTACTTATCATATCTTTTTTTTAAACTTGGGGTTCTACTTATTAGATCTACTATTAATAATTTTGACAGAACTACGTATAACAACAACCTTAGATAACTATGAGTAAAAAATCAGCAAAGAGAGAGTTTAATCATATGTAAAAAAAAGAAAATCAGTTCATCAAGTTTTAATGTATAAAAATTCTTTTTTTACTATGCAATAATAATTGTTTATTTCTTTTTTACCGAGTAATCAAAATAATAATATCTTAATTCATCAGTTTTGACTTCAAAATGCACAAATCAAACATTCATCAAACATTTCGGCATATTGTATTGATGTGTTTTTTATCAAAAAACCAATAAGAAATGGCATTACGGACAACATATTTTCATGTCTCTTTCTCTTGAACATTAGTTTGAAACAAAATGTACACCTAGCAAGAAAATAGATTTTGAAAATCATCAAATCTTCTTGATATGATTTCTTGAATCGATGTTTACGTAATCTAAAATTTGTCACTTAAAAAAAATCTTATCTCTTTTTTGTAATATCTACTTCAAAAAATGAAATATTTCTTGCTTTGTATAGTTATTTTTCCTTAATAATCTATTTACATCTAAATTCATTATTATTTATTTATTTTGTTTAGTAAGAAAACCACTTATTTATAATTATGCATTGATTCAAATCTCAGTCTATTAAAAAAAATTACAAAAGAATATTATTATTTCAAGAATGTTTATAATATCTTATATATAAATAGGATTAAAAGGATATATAATAACTTATCTATAAAGGATAAGGATATTATGTAAAGGATAAGGATATTTTTTTATTTTAAGAAAAAAAAGAGAAAAGAAGAAGATAAAATCAGAAAAGGAATAAAAAATATTAACAAACTAATTATAAATATATAGCTAAAATAACTAATTATATTAATGGATATTTGTTTATGATTATTAAATTAATATATTTGTTTATGCTTATTAGTTTTAAAAGGATTCCCTTTGTAAATTTTATATAAATGAATATGTTAATGAAAAGAAAAAAAAAACAGTTTTATAACATTTCAATACCTTTCCACTACTACACAGTCCTATAATCAATAAAAATCTATGTTAATAACCTATTATTTTATCCGTAGTTATCTTAAATTAAATAAAAAAATAATTATGAATTATGAAAAAAACTTTGAAATAACAAATTTAAAAAAAATAATAGATTAAAAAAGTAAAAAAGAAAAAATAAAATCAAAATGATTGTGGATGAGCAGCAAAACAAAAAACTTATTCAAATTTCTTTTACATGAAGCCAAACAATTAGGAGCTGATTAATATAATATTATACTATAAATTGTATTTATACAAAAAATAATAAACAGGTGTAATGACGGTTAAATATTTTACAATTAGTGGGATCGATTTAAAAATTATGTAAATGTTATTATTTTAATTTTGAATTATGGATGGAGTAATGGTTCCTAAAATATAGGTAACCGATTAAAATAGGTTATTTTCTTTTAAGAAAAAATAACTTTTTAAAACATAAAAAAAAAAAATCAAAACGTATATTACATCGAAATAAATCATGAATTTTATATTTTTCTTTACCTATTTTAAATCACATTTTAAAAGAAAATTCGAACACTTTTAACTATTTATTAACAGTTGATATTTATTTATACTTATTAAATTAATATTTGTTTATGCGTATTTAGTTTTCAAAGAAATCCCTTCATAAATTTTATCTAAATGAATACGTTGATGAAATATTTACATAAAGATAATTACTTCAAAATCTAATTGTTGTATATGTAGATAAAGGTAAAATAATTAGGGAACAATTACTTCATTATAATTTTTTTTAGGATGATTGGTGTTTAATGTGCCGGATTTGAATTTTAATATATTGTTAAAGTTATTATTTACACATATTTTGTGTGTAGCATTTATTTGACAATATTATTTAATAATAAGTTAAATCTTGAAATTGTCAATAGATTAATATTTATAATTACATTTATTAACTAACCGCGCAACGCGCGGTCACGTATACTAATATAATAAACAAGAACCAAAAAAAATTCACCATGATGCATCTGCTAATAATAATAATGTATCATACAAATTAGAAATAGAAGTGTAACACCATTTATAAATCTAAAAATTCAAAAAAAATTACTTCACATTACGGATCAAACAATCTCATACCTTTGTCTATCCGATCTCTTCACTTTGAAATTGAAATTGTGCTTTATTTTATATTTCGCCATTACATCTACGAGTGTTGCTTTATCCTTATAACACTGACATGTCTTCACCTATGTACTCTTTGAATCAATTATGTAATTTGCGACATCTAATTCTGGAATATAATATGAATCACAAATTCTCGTTTCAACCATATCAAGAGCTTCTGTATCCCTTTCCATACCTTCGACACATATAATTTCTCCGGATGCACCATCAAAGCTATGTATCTCTCCACCAATCTTCTCTATTGTATCAATACATAGTGGATACATGGCAAATCCAAGCTCATTTATTTTCACTTTCAAATACAGTTTCACACCCATGTCGTTCTTAATTTTCAATGGACATGAGTTTCCTTCTACAATGTATTGGATTTCAATGTCTTTCCTAACCTGATCGATCTCCAACTCGGCTAAAATTGCCGCTTTCAGATTCATAAATGAAATAGATTTTCCAACGACAATTCCATCAATTTTGTAACCTTCATAACTCACCTCGCTCACCCAAATTCATGAATGCCTCAACAAAATCGATATATTCATCTTCTACAATGACTTTTTTCGTCTTATTTAAATTTAAAACTTTTTCGACAGTAATGGTTCATCGATGGATAAGCTGTGAATTTGAAATTTCAAATTTGTGAATCTGTTATGTATTGGATGGATTGTTAACAACATGTTAGGCGTGATTTGTGGGATTGAAAATAATTACAATAAATTTTACGTTATTTTTTCCATATTAAGCGCAACAAGACCAGACTTGAATGTATCATATCTTATGTATCCGGCCGGCCACCACTTATGTATCCGGATTCCTCTACTTTTCAGGGATTTGTGTAAAATGGAAACTAATAGGGATATGATGTAATTTACATCCCACACTATGTGATTCTTATAATTTATACTAAATTAAAATAGAGAAAGCAACGTATATTGAATCTGTGCTGACATGAACTTTTATATCTAGTTTCTTATACATAAGTCACCACAACCTAGGACACTTGTTATTTCTTTTCTTTTTTTCTTTTAATTCTCTCTAAGGATCCCACCCTTGAATTATTTTAGTATGATAATAAGAATTGACTTTGGAATATCTAGAATTTGAAGTCCCCAACTGAATAGGAAAATATTGTATACTCTTACTTTTTTTAATTTACAAGTAAATAATATCTGCTTGTTAATTTAATCTTGGCTAATTTTATCACTTATAAGTAAAATTACTTGCTTGATAACTTTTCAGAAATAAAATAAATAAGTAAATAAAATCTATTGAAAGATTGTATTCAATTATTCAAGTCACACTCATAAGAGCCAATAAGTATTGTTGAAAAGTCATTACCAACTACCAACATTTTTAAATTGAATAAATTTTAAAAGTACGTTGAATGTAATTTTAGTAAGCAAATTCAATAAAACAGTAGTTTATCAAGTAGTATTAATAAAATTAAAGCACGATAACAATTAAAATAACATAATTGCAATAAAAGCAAAATAATTACAGATAGGTGGCGGAGGAGATAATAAGATGAATCGAAGAGGGGGATGAGACATCAGAAGAATTGGAATGAGAAATTCCAACATTCTTAGCAAATATTTTACGATAGTGTCATGAGAATACTACCATATACTGCTTAATGAGATTATAATATTGTCACGACCCATATCATCGTGATTGGCACCCACACTAACCCTCCGGTGAGAGAACCATTACTACAACTCAACTAAACAAGGTAATGAAAACTAGAACAACTAAAAAACTATTGCGGAAATTAACCCCCTAGAACTAAAAGTCATTGTACCAAAACTACTAACCAACAAGTCTAAGAGAATGGGTCCAAACCCAAAACTAAACATACGAGTAATTCTAATTAGAAAGTCTGAGTCCGAAAAGAATGGACTAAACAATAGAGGACCCATGACAGACTGAAAGAACTGACTCACCCTTGAATCCGGTCTCGATCACTGATCTCCTAGCTGAGGTCTATCAGTAGCCACCTGAAGATGCCCTGTACTCAACAAAGAATGAGCAAGTGCAATATCAGTACACAAACCATAGTGTACTGGTAGGATCATGCGGCTATTCCAGTAAGTGAAACATAGGCAAGCAATCACAACACAATAAGCACGCATATACAGAATACATAGATCAGTTATCATTTCAAGAGCAACATACAATTTCCAATATCAACGACAATAGACATGAATGTAATAATCACAATGGTCCACTCATGGAACCCACACTCAAACTGTTAGTGTGTCGGAACGTGACACACGATCCAATATATGTGTCAGAACGTGACACCTGATCCAATATATATGTCGGAACGTGACACCCGATCCAATATATGTGTCGGAACGTGACACCCGATCTAATATATATGTCGGAACGTGACACCCGATCCAATCAACACAACCACAATCACAATCACATCCATAATGAACATTACTCATAATCATACAATCAAGTATTAGGTTCATGGCATGCAATCGTTCACACATAGTCATTTTCATTGGATTTGATTCACATTTCCCTATTCACATACATGCATGCATACAATGAAGTAATTAACCGGCATATATCACACAAACAGGAAATCAAACCATCACCTACCTCGAAACCAAACTTGAATCCTCCTAAGACACTTGAGACTTCCCTTTCCAGATTCGTTCAGCTTGTTCTTAGTCTAAAAATAATCAATTAATGCAAGGATCAATAAACAAGACCTAATTTACCCGGATAATAATCAATCTATCTATCCATGGCCAAACTCAAGATCCTAATGTTCAATTAGGGCTTCTCCCACCATTAGCTTCATGTCAAAATCCTCCCTCAACGATAATTACCCAAGAATCTAAGTTCTACGGATTGAAAGATGGATCAGGAGAGTAATAGTCTTACCTTTAGCGCTAGAAGTTGTGGAAAACTGTCAAGAACATGCCCTGGGTCGTCTCTTAGCTCTCAAGAATGAAGTTTTGCAGAAAATAACGATTTTGAGGTTTTTCCCCCGACTTAAGTCGCGACTGTCCCGCCATAGGGGGACCCCACCCGCCACAGCGGCCCCCAGGCGGGATTAATCTCGCCCCGGCGGCTTGCAAGGAGACAGAAAGTCGAAATTTGAGTTCCAAACTCCCATTTTACAACACACCCTCAACCCTTGACGTTCAAAAACTACCCGTTCACGCTACGATCAGTTTCGGGAGTTATGCTCGCCCGAATTTGATTCTGTAAAGCCTTACGGGCTCCCTAACGTCTTGGCTATCCAATCATGTGATCAAATTCATAATTAACTCTCTCATACATTACCAGATTTCCCTAGACCTCACCTGACTCATATTTCATCCAAATGTGGACTAGGCTAGGAATTCCCAAGTCACTACTCAAAAGTTTTCTGGCCCAAATTATTTTTCTATTGGCTTTTCCATAACGACGAAAACATGTCGTTACAATAGATACCAATTTACCCATCACTCGTCCCCGAGTGATAAACTAGGAAAAATTGGCTAAGGTAAGAGTAGAGAAAAGAAGAGGAGAAAAGAGGAGAAGAAGCAAGGATTCATCGCGTTCTTGAAGTTAAGCTTTTGGATTTCACCAAGGGTTGATCCCTATGAGGTATGTGAGATCACATAGCATTGGGTTCGTTCACCCACGCACCAATCATGATTTAATTCAGCGAAATTATGTTCTTGAAAGTATAGAAATTTAGTTCTTGATGGATTTTGTTGAACTTTCTATTGGGTTCTTGATTGTTGAAGTTGTTGAGAAGTTCTTGAGTTAAATTCATGAAATTAGATGTCGTTTTGAGTAGTTTCTTTCATACTTTAGTTATGTATTCGAATCTAAGTGTTTGGAGAAGGAACCAATTGAATCTAGAGGATTTAGAGTTGAAAACGAGCAAGAAATTCGGGGATTTTCTGGGCAGGGGTTTGGGGCGCCAGCCAGCCAGAGCGCCCCACTTTGGGGTCTGTAGTTTGGGCTCTGGGGCGCCGCGCCAGCCAGTGCGCCCTAACCCAGACTCTGTAGTTTCAGCTTTCGCGCCCCACGCTACTCAGAGCGCCAGGGTTTCCAGGTCTTCTACCCTTTTCCACTTCTTTCCGTTTGAGATTCCTTGAAACGTGCCTATATTTTCTAGTTGATTTCTACACTCTAAGGTACGTATAAACATCATGATACCATCCATAAACATGAATCATAACCTTGAATTCATAAATTCAAATTCAAGGAAAGTTAAGAGCCAAGTCTAGAGAGTTTCTAGATTCTTTTCAAAAGTCTTTTACAACTGTTTTAAACTTGTTTTAAGACTTGAGTTTCGAGTTGAGTAAAGAGTAAAGAGTAAAGAGTGAAATTCATTTCTTCAAAAAATTATATGGGGACTATGTATTCCCAAAGAGTAAATATTTTTACATTTAAATAAGAAAGGAAACACCGATTTCCAATAGAGCCTTTGAGCTAGTTTTTCAGTAAAGAGTAAATGCTTTCACAATTAAGCAAGAGAGGATACGCTGATTTTCCAGAGAGCCTTCAGGCTACTTTTTGAGTAATTATCTCAAACCACAGAAAGAGTTATGTTTTTAAACATATGAGCTAGTTATATTTTGGGAGTAGTATTGAGCACTGATATGGGGGAGAGTTCAGATAACTCACAGCCCCCATAAACCATGTAGCCATCATGGGTAGAAAAGAGTCATACTTTTTAGATGATTCCTTAGTGCTTTTTAGCATAGACTAGTGGATCCACTTAATAGTTAGGTTCTATACCTTCGGCAAGGTATAGGACGGCCTTGGCAGCGTGAAGCAAAATGTTGTATCATCACATAGCTCTTAAGTGATGGTTGTCGGTTAGAGAAACTCCGACATAAGTACATTGTATTCTTATATACACAGAGTTAATTGTATTTTTATATACAAACAGAGTTTATATTGTATCTTTGCATACAAACTGAGGTACTATTGATTTCTCAATACACAAAATTGTTATCCATGTTTTAAAAGTTTTTCTTTATATTGCATTCATTTTATTGCCTTATATTGAAATGTGTTAAGTTGAGTTGAGTTGAGCCCAGTTATTTTCTTTCAGTTTCCTTTCAAGCTTATGTCTTGTTTTAGAATTCTCCTCGCATGCTCGTACATTCAATCTACTGATGCCAGTTGGCTTGCATCTTTTATGATGCAGATACAGGTAACCAGGATCAGCATTCAGCGCATCGTGGATTCTAGTTGAGCTTCAGAGTTGTTGGTGAGCCTCCTTGCTTTTGGAGGACCCCTTTTATTGCTTTATCAGTTAGTTCATTGGGATGTCGTGGGCCTTGTCCCTACGTCCATCTCAATTCTTAGAGGCTTCATAGATAGTTAGTTGATGTTAGTTCATGAGTCTTTACTTTTTCTTTTCAGTTAGGTTGAGACTTGAGTTGCCCTTTAGGCCTGTTGAATGTTGATCTTTAAAACATTCAAAGTTATTCATTGAGACAGTTTAATTATGTTTGTATTTAAATACTCTCTTTTATCATGAGTAAGTCTTCCGCTAAGAGTTCAGCCAGGCCAAGGGTTCGCTTGGGGCCAGCAATGGTTCTCGAGTGTCAGTCCCGCCCAGGGTGTAGGCTCGGGGGGTGACACTTACGACTCAACCCAGGTGTAAGTCCTTTCAAATGCTCAATACTTGATACAATATATCACCACGAATGTAGAATTACAATAGATAAATCTGAATTGTAAATTCAACTGTATAACACAATCCCCTTAGCTATCAACATTAGCTTATACCTTGAAGATTTTTATGAATTCATGGATCTTCTCTTATCATTGATCGCCTCTCCATCAATCTTACAATATATTTCGCCAAAATTTCAATCGTACTCATTAATAAACTCAACAAAAAAAAACAAAGCACTTATCATCACACTCGAGCTAATGTCTGTACACTCCTTTCTCAAGTCTTTTTCAATAGTTTTTAACCAATCTGCTGGACCCGTGACACTATTACCATAGCCACAGAAAAACGAATGAATTCACGCGTCTCTGAACCGAATTATCTACCCCTTTGAAGATACCTCTTTAGCCTTGGCAATCAAATAAAATATTCTTGCTCTCGCCTCTCGCTAAAGGCTGTACTACATCCCACTATTTTTCTTCATTATGACTCTAGCTCTTTTAAATTCTATTTGAGTGGTGTCCCACCATCTCTTAAAACGTCCCATACCACCACGTTACACACCAAATATTAGAAAACCACAACCTTAGATACTCGCAAGTCGTAATTACTATACAAAATTCTCTTAACCAACAATCTTATTATATAGTTGCATCCCATCACAATCCATCATGAACTCTTATTACCATTATGCTCAGTTAGCCCTGGCTATCACTACGAAGTCAACCTTTTCATCGACATGACACCTCAAACTCAGGTATACCTATCAAATTCAAATGATTAATCCAATTTTGTACGCACTTTCTTACTAAAATATTCAATTGCCTTCACCAGTATACTCAATAAGACTTCCTTTATCCATAATCTTGTCATTCCGGTATCAATCCACTCTTTTATGGCTTAAGATAAAATCACCAGTCCTCATACTACTATCCTTCTTCTTAACAAACAAGACAGGAGCACCCCACGGGGAAGCACAAGAATGGATGAAACCTTTATCAAGAAGCTCCTGGATTTGAGCTTAAAGCTTTCTCAATTCTACCGGAGCCATGCGATAAGGAGCAATGGAGATGGGGCGAGTGCTAAGTTCCAAGTCAATAAAGAAATATATATCTCTATCCGAAGACATACCAGGCAAATCGGTAGGAAACACTTCCTTGAATTAAGACACTACAGGAATAGACTCAATAGAGGGAGACTCAACATCAACATCCTGAATATGAGCCAAATACGCCAAGCACCCCTGCCCCACCAGTTTCCTAGCCCGGACAAAAGATATTACCTTAGCTGGCTTAGGCTTGTACACCCCTTCCCACTCGAACCTTTCCCTACCCGGGATCTCTAGAGTTACCGACTTAGCATTACAATTAAGCACAGCATAATAGGGGGACAACCAAGTCATGCCTAAGATTATATCAAAGTCAGTCATATCCAGAATAACCAAATCAGTCCAAGTCTGAAAACACATAAACATGACAGGACAAGTACGATATACATGGGTGACTATGACTGACTCTCCAACTGGGGTAGAAACATGGATGGGGGCATCAAGCACATCACAAACCTCATCGAATCCCAAGGCAAACTGAACTGACACATGTGAATAGGTAGAACCCGGATCAAACTAAATAGTAGTTATCCGGTCACAGACAAGAATAGTACCGGTGATCACTGCATCAGACGCCTCAACCTCGGTCTTGCCGGAAAAGGCATAAAACTGAGCCCTGTCATCTTAACGGGAAACCTCCCTGCCTGGCTGCACTACTCCTCTACCTGCATTACCATTTCCCCGCCCTCCATGGCCTCGTTGATTCCCTCCTCGCCCACCTTATGGATGTCCTCTACCATTATTACCACTGCCCGCGGGTACCACTGCTCTGGTCTGCTGTGGCACGGGGTCAGACATGCGCGGATGGGGACAATCTTTCCTCATATGTCCAGGTTCTCCACAATTGTGACACTTAATAACTTAACAAATAAGCATCACTGCTATTGGAGTAGTCGTATCATGACCCTCTTTGATATACACTCAATCTAGGAAATCGTAGTAGAGATTCTAACCTCAATTGTCACAACATAATTTCATCATTTACTAAGCAACCCATACATGTTATGACAACAATACTAAATAAATTTTCCAAAGTAATGGTGTTCATTATCTAGTCATCCCTTACAAAACTTCTTGAATGTTGTCACCTTGGAAAAATCTTCTGACTTCACCCCCTTCTACCTCCGGCACAAAATCAACCACTTCCTGAGAAGATTTTGCTGAAGCAGCCCCTATAAGCTTAAATCTGACCTTAATCCCTTCACAAAGCGATGAATTTACTCTTTTTGACTGAAGTAAAGTGGAGTATCATATTTGGATGAAACACAAAATTTGGCAAAACCTTTTCTTGAGACCCACATATTCTTAACTATGTGCTACTTATTACATTATTTAGAAGACTTTATTTTAATATCTTCATTAAATATCTATTATTATTCTGTCAATCTCAAATAGTCTAGTCCTTGCATATTTGCAACAAGATATTTGAAATAACATAAAGTTTTTCAATAAGTTAAACATCTTTACAAAAAGCTTCGCGAACTACGCGCACCTGATTCTCACATCGTTGAGATACGGCAACCTTACTAGGGTTCGGTGGTTCTTATTAAATAAAATTCAAAAAAAAAATAGAGAATTTTTTTTTAAAAAAAATAATAATTATTCCTTGATAAATAAAATAAAGATAAAAAAGTTTGTTAAAAAAGTTTACGAACTACGCGCACCTGATTCCCACATCGTTGAGATACGTAGGTTACCCTCCTTGGGTTCGGTGGTCCATATTCAATAAAATGCAAAAAAAGAAAAGAAAAGAGAATATTATTTTTTTTTTTAAAATAATTCTTATTTCCTTTTTCAAAAAAAAGAAATTTGTATTCATATGCAACAACAAAATAAAAGTTTGTTAAAAGATTCTCGAACTACGTGCACCTGATTCTCACATCGTTGAGATACGTAAGCAACCTTCCTTGGGTTCGGTGGTGCATATTCAATAAATTGCAAAAAAAAAAGAAGAGAGAAGATTATTATATTTTTTTAAAATAATTCTTATTTCCTTTTTCGAAAAAAAAAGTTTGTATTCATATTCAACAACAAAATAAAAGTGTGTTAAAAAATTTATGAACTACGCGCACCTGATTCTCACATTGTTGAGATACGTAGGCAACCCTCCTTGGGTTCGGTGGTCCATATTCAATAAAATGCAAAAAAAAAAAAAAAGAGAAGATTATGTTTTTAAAAAAATAATTCTTATTTCATTTTTCGAAAAAAAAGAAATTTGTATTCATATTCAACAACAAAATATAAGTTTGTTAAAAAATTTGAAAACTACGCGCACCTGATTCTCATATCGTTGAGATACGTAGGCAACCTTCCTTGGGTTCGGTGGTCCATATTCAATAAAATGTAAAAAAAAAATAGAAGATTGTTTTTTTTAAAAAAATAGAAGATTATTTTTAAAAAAATAATAATTCTTATTTCTTTTTTAGAAAAAAAAAGTTTGTATTCATATTCAACAACAAAATAAAAGTGTGTTAAAAAATTCATGAACTACGCACACCTGATTCTCAACTCAATGAGATACGTAGGCAACCCCTCCTCGGGTTCGGTGATCCTAATTCAAAAAATATATAATCAATTAAATGAATAAATTTTTTGGTCTTTATTCAAAAGTTTGAATAACAAAAGTTTTTTCTTATCTCAAAATCTAAAAAAAAAGTTTGTTTAGTTTATTTTATTTACTTATAAACTATGTTTGACCTGATTCTTGCTTTGACAACATACGTAGATAGCTTTATTTTGAGGTTCGATCCAATTAAGAAAAAAATCTAGAACGTCCATATCACAAAACTGGGGCAAAAAAAAGTTTTTTTTTTAATTATCATTCAAAATTCGAATAAAATTGTTTCTCTTCCTTCTTTTAACATCTAAAAAAAAGATAAAAAAATTTGTTTCTTTAAAAGGATTTTTTTTAAAAGAAAAATTCTTGACTTGGTTGGTACCATCATACCTAGGAGTTTGCATGAGAAAAAATAAAGGTGTTAAACTATCTTGCAAGATAGACCAATTTTGTTGTGATCCGTAGATTCTTTTGGTACCTCTGGCTATATTTATGTAATACTTGAGAAATTATCTCGCTTAAAGTTATGGCTAAAATAAATTCGACCTCATTGTTTCATGTGCATTGTGTGGTGAGGTTTAGATATTCAATTTCAATGACATGACTTTATTGATCTAGAACTTGGCTCGAATGTTGGTTGAGGCGAAATTTTGAGCAACAATTAACTTGGAAAAGAATTATAGGCTTTTTTGATCTGATTGTGCCTTTCAAGCCTACCAAATGTCATGTTATCCATAGAAATCTTATTTCGAGCTTGAGACCTTTTTATTTGAC
>JAJONR010005218.1:0-25501 GCA_029582245.1 Solanum etuberosum | reverse complement strand
CCCCCCCCCCCCCCCCCCCCCCCCCCCCCCCCCCCCCCCCCCCCCCCCCCCCCCCCCCCCCCCCCCCCCCCCCCCCCCCCCCCCCCCCCCCCCACACTCTAATACTTTGAAAAAATATTACTCTCTACTTAAAAGAAAGGATTCCAGTGAACTTTTGAGAAGTATTTTTGCTGTGTTCGGGTCGATTCTTGGAGTTTATTTATCTTCTTTGCTGATAATTAATCTTCTTAATCGGTTAGATATCTTATCCCAATTACTTCATTTTACTTTAATTTATAGCATAAGATTACATACTTTAGTGTGCATGAATAAATAAAAGGAAGCGCCTAGGTTAGTCTTCTTTCTCTTTTTCTATGTGTGTGATGCTGTCTATATTCTTCGCTATTTGTTTGACTGTTGTGTGTCTATATATTGTTGTTGCATGTACACGAATAAGTAATTTAATTTACAACTTCCTATTGCATCTTTGTCTGCATTTTTCTTTTGCTTAGCTGGGTTTTGAACTCAAAGTTCAAGACATGAAGAGTCGCCTAGGATGGGATGCCGGATAGAATTAGTTTTTCTATTTAAATGTTCTTGCGGATGTATTATGTCATTTCATTTCTTCTCTATTTTGATTTGTAAGCTATTGTATAAACTCTAACTCTGCTCTATATATAATATATTTAGGGGGATCGCCTAAGGGGGAGGGGAATATGTGCTAATTGTTTACTTTTCTTTTGTTTATTTTACTACTTGTGATTGTTAAATATAATCTGTCTGTATCCACTAACCACATAAAAATCGGATGAATAAGTTATATTATCTCCTAAAATAATTGGTCTAAAATCCAGCATTTGTTTGTCTATAACTTCGTCCTTTTCGAATCTGAAATCAGTCAGCATGCAACAAATTAATTCATCTCTGCTAAATTCGGAGACGTGCTTATATGATAATATTTATGTCATTCTATGTGGAGATCTATGTCTATAATCAGTTATATTTTCAGCATGCTTAACTAATTATTTTAAGAAACTTTGAGCATGTTAATTAAGTTTAAACTAATTAGACTTTAATAGTTTTTGCATGTCAAAATCAAATTCTAATAATTTTAGCATGTTAATTAGTCATATGTTAATAATTCCTTGTATGTTAATAATTTTTCGGCATGTCTTATCACTTAGAAATCATGCCCATAGGACTTGACTAATAAAATCGATGCTAATTAATCAGTTTAAATAATTTCAGCATGTTTTAATAACTTAATCCTGTTAATTAATCAAGTTCTAATCAACTTTAAGTTGCTAATAAAATTGTAGCATGTTAATCAGTTGGTTTAAATTTTGTCATCATGTTAATTACCTAGATAACATGTCTATAGGCTCCTAATAATTTTTCAGCATGTTAGATAGGTGCCCTAACGCGCCTTAATTCGTTAGGTGGCGACTCTTCAATCCAACCTGAAACCCCAAAAGAGTTGTTAGGTCGTACACCGAAACCTGTTTTGTGAAAAATGGGGTGCGATAGAATGGAGACTCTACTGGGGACTTTAGGTTCTTACCATTACGTGTTTTATGCTTTATGTGGGGTTTACTTTATTGATTTTTGGTTCATTACCATGCTAAGTTGTTATCTATCTTTCCTTGTTTATCTACTTTCCTTATACTGCTTATTTTCATGTTAATCCCTTTCCCTCTTCCTTATTCGCTTATCACCATGTTTAACCCCCTCCATTCCTCCTAATTTGTTTACTTACATGCTTAATCCCATAATCCATTTCCTTATTTGCTTGACTCTCTTTTTGTTTATATGTTTATTTCCTTTATTTATTTGTTTATTACCGCTTTCCATAAACTGTCTATGTGTTACTGCTTTCTATTTACATGATAATTGTTACCGCTTTGATAAACTGTCATTCCGCTCATACTTTCCCCAATTGGGACCCCCTTCTTTTTTTAATATTTTCTAGTGATGGTGTGTGACTCTACACATCTCACAAAATACTCCAATTCTCTTCAAACACCCTATATTAGAGAGATGGCTGAGGCATGGCAGATGCAGATAGTTTTACTACCGTGGAACCATGTGCCTTCTCGCATAGAACCTCTTCAAGTCCGTGTCTACCCAACTATGAAAAATCGTAATTAGGTCATACATGCTGCATAAACCTTAGGTGGTTTGACCCTTGGTGTCAATTCACATTCTTAGTAGCCACCCTATCGTCTAAAGGGCCCCAACACCCTTTAGACAAATTGCATATTATGTGTCAATGTGGTCATAATAATTAAATCAACCCTAATTTATGTCAAAATGGAATTTAGAATTCGTTTGTTGTTTGTTTGTAGTCATGGCCGCTCCCAACTTCCCAAACACACAAATGGTGGTAAAAGCGAATGATCTTTTGAAAAGATGGTGGGTGAGTATCAAGAAAGACCACGAGTTGGAAATCCGCAAATTACTGGGTGGATTGACCTTCCTCTTATGTGTTGCTCCTGATCGCTACATGATTATGGCCTTGCTGAAATTCTGGGATCCCGCAAGATTGGTCTTCAAATTTAGAGACTTTGAGCTAACCCCAACACTCTAGAAAATTGGTGGGTTTGTTAACCTTCCCTTTCAAGGGCGACAAATGATCGTGCCACACAAACAATCACCGAAGAAGTTCCTGAAGAGTCTAGGGTTGAAGCGTAATTTGGAGTTAGACTGTTTAGATTCAGGATGGATTTCAATAGAATTTCTCTACTCGCGTTTTTGTGACAAGAACGGGCATAAACATTTCAATAAAGAGTTTGGTTGTTCTGCTAGACAATGGCAAAAATATCGTCTGAGAGCCTTCGCCATCGCACTACTGGGTTCTTTAGTTTTTCCTATGAATAGAGGAAAAATCAGCACTACACTAGGTTATGTGGTTCACATGTTAGCTCAAGGAGGACCAAATCCTACGAAGACGATAGTGCCCATGATACTCGCAGAAATAATAAGGGCACTATCCGCATGCGCCAATGGTAAGAGATATTTTGAGGGTTGCAATCTTTTGTTACAACTATGGGATACCGAACACTTTTACAAGAGGCGCGACATGGTAGACATCCTGGATGGCGTGGGAAACAAAATCTTCAGCACAAGGATGATTCTTTTTTCTGCCCCTGTAGGAACAAAAGACTGGTTTATGTATCTAAGAGAGCGGTCTGGTAATCAAATCCAAAGGAAATATCACTTATATGTCGTCTTAGGCCTACCTCTGGCTCAATGAGGTCCATTGCATTTAGGGCGTTTATCTCAAACAATGTGCTATTACTATAAATTTCCTATAATCCTCTAACATCCTTTTCTGTTGATTCTATTGTTTTCCCATTCCTTAAGGTTGATCTGTCTTCCACTCTAGCCCATACAAGACCTAAAGGGACCCCCCCTTCTCCTCCTCTTCAAAGGGCAAGCTACAAGGTCAAGGGTAAAATGGTTGACAACAACAGCACCAACGAAAGGGTTGAGACTTCTGAAGGAGGGCAACTTTCAAATGATCTTGTTTTAAGACTTGAGCGCAAAATCTTGGAACTAGAGGAAGTAGTGGCCAGCATGCGCGTGTTGGCTAAGTTGTCCATTTCTCTCGGAACCACTTTTGGGGTAAATATAGACAATCTCTCTCTCACTAACCAAACGACTTTACCAAACAATCCTCCACTCAATACAACCCGACCTAATCCAACTTACCCCAAAATTTTCCCACCACCTCATAACCAAAATACCCAAATCCCACTTTATCAATACAACCAGCAAAATAAGACAAGCACACCAGAACCAATTCCCAATCATAATACAAACCCTTCATATACTCCTGGAAATAACAACCTTAACCCCATATATGTGGAAACCGCTCCCATGACCCAGGACTACCGTGAATCAGAGTCATCTCTAAAGGACATTCTGATAAGAACCCTGACATAGAGATTGGATAATTTAGCCAACAGAGTGCAACATGTAGAAGGAAGCAAGAGGTTGGAAGGACTGACCTATGAGGATTTGTGCATACACCCCGACGTAGAACTACCGGAAGGATACAAGCTTCAAAAGTTTGAAATGTTCAATGGCATCAGAGATTCCAAAGCCCACCTGCAAATGTATTTTGACAAGCTTGTAGGGGTGGGAAGCGATGAGAAGATATGCATGAAGCTGTTTATGAGGAGTTTCACCGGGGAGGCTCTATCATGGTATATTGAACAAGACCCTCAAAAATGGGCTAAGTGGGTGGACATGGCAACATACTTCATGAATAGGTTTGGGTTTAATGTAGAGAATGCACCCGACTGGTTCTACATCCAAAACTTGAAGAAAAAGACTAGTGAATCATTCAGTGAGTACGCCATAAGATGGAGGTTCGAGGCAGCTAGGGCCAGACCTCCTATGGAGGAATCTCAGATGAAAGATTATTTCATCCGCGCCCAAGAGCCACAATATTATGACAGGATGATGATCGTGGCTGAGAAGAGTTTTGCTGATATCATCAAATTAGGTGAAAGAATTGAAGAGGGCGTCAAAAATGGGACGATCATCAACCTCGAGGCCTTACAAACCACCAACAAAGCTCTACAATCCGATGGAATGACGGAAAACCAAAAGAAAATAGGTTCGGTAATCATGGCTCAAGGAGCCAAAACCCCTCACAAATACCAAATGACAACCCCACCCCCATCTCCATATCCTCAATCACCATATCCCCAGCTCCACAACCCATATCTCCTCATCCCATGCCAATATACTATCAAAATGCTCCTCCTCAATATCAACAAGCTTCATATCCTGTCTATAACGCTCAACCTGCATATTTCCAAGCTCCACCACCCACTCAAACACCGAATTACTGAAACAGACTTCCATATGAAAGAAGACCCAAAAAAACCTATACCCCTCTGGCCGAACCCATAGCCCAACTTTATGAGAGGTTGAAAGAGGCCGGCTATGTTTCCCCAATCCCTACATTGCCTGTAGATGTCCGTGGAAAATGGTACAACCCTAACAAGGTCTGTGCTTATCATTCTGGGATGAAGGGTCATACTACTGAAGTTTGCAGAGCTTTGAAGGACAAGGTCCAAATGCTGATTGATACAAAGGCCATCCAGCTCAAAGATTCTGCAACAAATGTTGCAAACAACCCTCTTCCAAACCACCAGGTCAACATGGTAGAAGCAGGTGATACTTTGGATTGGGAGGAATCCATTTGGGTCCTCGAGCCAGAAGAAACAATGACTGCTACCGTCCAAATGCTAGTTGTAGTGCAGAGGCGCACACCTTTTGAGGTTGAAGTTGCCATGCCCACGCCCCCATTCACAGTTCTTAGAGCACCTCCTCCCGTCCAGTATGATACCCATGCTATACCATGGGATTATAGAAAAGGAAAGGCAAAGGTGGAAGAAGCAGAAGCTGCAGCAGGAGTGACTAGATCCAGAAGAATTTACACTTCCGAAAATTTGGTTCAGGGTAGCTCCAGCAAATCCAAGGCACCAATTGTAGAGCTAGAAGATCAAGGTGTCTGGAAGTAGGTGCAAGCCAAATAGTACTCTGTTGTTGAGCAATTAAGTAAACCCCCGTCCCAAATATCCATCCTGTCGCTGCTGCAATCTTCCAAAACTTATCGGAACACTCTTCTGAAGGTCCTGGTCGAAGCCTATGTCCCGCCTAGCATCACTCATGGGGAGGTGGCCCAAATGGTTGGGCAGATATTTGAGGCCTACAGGATATCTTTCCATAAATATGAGCTACCACTCGAAGGAAAATCCCACAATAAGGCTCTGTATATTTCCGCTCAATACCAGAACAAAGTAATCACCAAAGCTTTGGTTGATTCAGGTTCTAGTTTGAATATTTGCCCTTTAAGCACGTTGAAAAGGCTGGGCGTGGATAGTGTGAAGATCCAAACATGGAAGATGAATGTGAGGGCATTTGATAGCACTCAAAGGGGTACTATTGGAGAAATAACCTTGGACATGCTCATTGGTCCTGCCACCTTCCCAATAGCGTTCCAGGTCTTGGACATTCCATCCTCATACAACCTACTGCTGGGTCACCCTTGGATTCACATGGCTGGAGCAGTTCCTTCTACTCTTCATCAATGTTTGAAGTTTGAATGGGATCATAAAGAAGTTGTAGTCCATGGGGAAAGAGGACACCCTGTATATGCGATCGAAGGAAGAGATCATCTAGATGGTGAGATGTACCATACAGTAAAGCTTGTCGGCAACATTGAAGTGCAACCGTGGTTCATCCAGAAGATCATAGACATGATGGAATGGTTTGGTTTCGAACTTGGAAAAGGTTTGGGAGCTAAATTGCAAGGAATAATCAAACCTGTACAACCTGTTTGTCATTCAACCCCTTTTGGCCTGGGATATGAATATACTACCGAGGAGTGGCTTGACTGGCAACAACCTAGAGATGGATGCTACTATCCATTGAAGAAACCCATACCACCGTTGCACCAATCATTTCGATCAGCAGGGTTCATGGGGGGCATCACTGATGAACTTCTAGATGACATGAAGGGTTTGTCTCTGACCAAGGAGGAAGAAAAGGTTTGTAATGTCGTGATCAACGAGGAGGAGAAAGGGGACCCTAGAAGAAGCAAGGAAGTAAAGATCGGCATCAGTAATTGGACCTCTACTCCATCCAGACCTCATCGGGCATCTGGGTAGCCTTGGAAGATGTTTTCTATCAAGTTTTTAAAAGTTTTCAATAAACAACTTTGCAATTCTAGTTCTCTCTTACTGTTTTCAAGTGCTAGTATTTTGAAACTTTTGAGTTTCAGTAATAAAGTTCTTTTCCCCATTTATTTAATATCCTATATTTATGTGTGCTTTATTCTTTTTCCAGCAAAATTTGTTATAAAAATGTTGAATCTGAGACTATGGCACATAATGAGACCACGCAACATAACATTAATGACCTAGAAGAGGTCGAAGAAGGGGAAGTCCCCGAAGAGTTAATCAGAAAGGTTGAGGAATTTGAGGAAAAGCCCAATCCAAACTTAGTAGAAACAGAAGCGGTTAATCTGGGAAGTTCGGAGGTAACACAAGAGACCCGAGTAAGCATCCATATGAAGGAAGAAGATAAGAAAGAGTATACCGAGTGTCTCCTAGAGAATAAGGACATTTTTGCTTGGTCCTATGCAGACATGACAGGGCTAAGTACTTCAATAGTAGCTCATCGGTTGCCCACTGATCCAGCCTGTCCTCCAGTGAAGCAGAAGCTCAGAAAGTACAAGCCTGAGTTGAGTTTGAAAATCAAGGAGGAAATATCTAAGCAATTAGAGGCCGAAATTCTTCAAGTGACGGAGTATCCAACTTGGCTTGCAAACGTCGTTCCGGTGCCCAAGAAAGACGGAAAGGTCAGAGTTTGTGTGGATTATCAGGATCTCAATAAAGCTAGTCCCAAGGATAATTTTCCATTGCCCAACATACACATCCTGATTGACAACTGTGCTAAGCATGAAACACAATCATTCATGGATTGCTTTACCGGTTATCATCAAATTGAGATGCGCAAGGACGATGCTGAGAAAACCGCTTTCATCACACCGTGGGGTGTCTACAACTACAAAGTGATGCCTTTTGGGTTAAAGAATGCTGGGGCCACATACATGAGAGCAATGACCACTTTGTTTCATGACATGATCCACAAGGAAATTGAAGTTTATGTGGATGATGTCATCATCAAATCAAAGAAGGGTTCAAATCATTTGGATGATCTTCAAAAGTTCTTTGCTAGACTGCGCAAGTATAACCTGAAGCTGAATCCAGCAAAATGCGTCTTTGGTGTTCCTGCTGGAAAGCTACTTGGCTTCATTGTCAGCAGACGGGGTATAGAATTGGATCCATAAAAAATTAAGGCCATTCGTGATCTCCCTCCACTGAAAAGTAAGAAAGAGGTAATGAGTTTCCTTGGGAGACTTAACTACATCAGTCGTTTCATAGCCCAATCTATCATCATTTGTGAGCCTATTTTCAAGTTGTTGAAGAAAGATGCTGCGATAAAATGGACGGACGAATGTCAACATGCATTTGACAAGGTCAAAGATTACTTGTCCAATCCTCCTGTGTTGGTTCCACCCGAATCAGGTAGGCCACTGCTATTGTACATATCAATATAGGACAATGCTTTCAGCTGCATTTTGGGACAACAAGATGAAATGGGAAAGAAGGAGCAGGCGATATATTACATGAGCAAGAAGTTCACATCATATGAAGCTCGATATTCTCTATTGAAACGTACCTGTTATGCTTTAACTTGGGTTGCCCAGAAGTTACGACACTACCTTTCCTCGCACACTACTTATCTGATTTCAAGTCTGGATCCTCTGAAGTATATTTTCCAAAAGCCTATGCCTACAGGTAAACTAGCTAAATGGCAGATACTATTGAGCGAGTTTGACATAGTATATGTTACACAAAAAGCTGTGAAGGCACAAGTATTGGCGGATCATATGGCGGAGAACCCTGTAGATGATGATTATAGACCATTGAAGACTTACTTTCTAGATGAGAAAGTAACTTTCGTGGGGGAAGACATCTCTGAAGAATATGATGGTTGGAGGATGTTCTTCGATGGAGATAAGAATTTGAGCGGGTCTAGCATCAGAGCTGTTTTGATTTCACGAACTGGGCAACATTATCTGGTATCGGCGAAACTCAGATTCCTTTGCTCAAATAATATGGCTGAATATGAAGCTTTCATATTGGGACTCCGACGGGCGATTGATTTAGATGTCCAAGAAATACTGATAATAGGAGATTCAGACCTATTGATTCATCAGGTTCGAGGCGAGTTGGTAACTAAGAATCGAAAGCTGTTACCATACTTGAAATGCGTGCATAGGTTGTGCAAATGGTTCATCAAGACAAAATTCAAACATGTACCAAGGATCCAGAATGAATTCGCAGATGCCTTAGCCACTTTATCTTCTATGATTCAACTTCCCGATCATAATTACATTGATCCCATTTACATTCATATATATGAGCAACCAGGATACTGCTTTCACGTTGAGGAAGAGCCCGATAGAAAGCCTTGGTACAATGACATTTGGGAATATTTGAAGAACGGTGAGTATAAAGAACATGCAACAAGTGTACAAAAGCGCACAATTCGAAGGTTAGAGAATCAGTTCTTTCTAAGCGGAGATATCCTTTATAGTAGGACTCCCAATTTGGGGTTACTAAGGTGCGTCGGAGCTGGAGAAGCTAGTAGGTTGATTGAAGAGATACATGCAGGAACATGCGGTCCTCACATGAACAGTTTTACGTTGGCAAAGAAGATGTTGAGATCGGGATATTTCTGGTTAACCATGGAGACAGACTGCATTTGCTATGTTCAAAAATGTCATCAATGCCAGACTCATGCCGATATGATTTGAGTTCCTCCCAACGAACTCCATGTTACTAGTTCACCTTAGCCATTTGCAGTGTGGGGCATGGACGTCATTGGTCCAATCGAGCCAGCAACATCCAATGGACACAGATTCATTCTTGTTGCAATCGACTACTTCACCAAGTGGGTCGAAGCCACCTCACACAAATCGGTGACAAAGAAGGTTGTAGATGACTTTGTCAAAAATAACTTTATCTGTAGTTTCAGGATTCCTGAGTTAATCATCTCTGATAACGGAACCAACCTAAATAGTGATTTGATGAGATCATTGTGTGAGAAGTTCAAAATCAGTCATCGGAATTCTACAGAATATAGACCACAAATGAATGGAGCGGTTGAAGCTGCAAACAAGAACATCAAGAGGATATTGCGCAAGATGATTGATAATCACAAGCATTGGCATAAAAAGCTACCCTTTGCCTTATTGGGATATCGTACTACCGTCAGGACTTCTACTGGGGCTACACCTTATTTTCTGGTATATGGTAATGAAGCTGTGATACCTGCTGAAGTAGAGATACCATCTCTGAGGATTATTCAGGAAGCGGAGCTGAGTGATGCTAAGTGGATACAAATTCGGTCGGATAATCTGGCATTAATAGACGGAAGAAGGATTAACGCCGTCTGTCATGGTCAACTCTATCAAAATAGAATGGCCAGAGCTTTCAATAAAAAGGTCAGACCCAGACATTTCTCACCTGGGCAACTGGTTTTGAAGCGGATATTCCCAAATCAATATGAAGCAAAGGGTAAATTCTCACCAAACTGGCAAGGTCCTTACATAGTCTCTCGGGTGTTGACAGGCGGAGCACTCACACTTGCGGAAATGGATGGAGAAGTTTAGCCCAAACCCCTCAACTCATATGCTGTGAAGAGATATTACATTTAAGTTTGTTTCATGCCCTTTTACTTTGTAATTGGAACTACGTCAGACTTGATTCCCGTTTAAGAGGGGTACCTCCTATGGAGTTCGGTCTTATCATAATTAAAATCAGCTTTTTCCCTCTTTATTGTGTAACTGGGTCAGGATTCTTTTTGAGAGGGTCTAAAAAATCCCATCAAAGAGATTTTTCCTTGCAAAGTCTGGATACTGGGGCAGAATTTTTGAGAGGAACTCAAAAATTCCATCAAAAACATTTCTTCTCGCAGATTAGTAACTGGGGCAGAATTTTTGAGGGGGTCTCAAAAATTCTTTCAACGAGCATTTCCTCACAAATCAAGACTGGGG
Source organism: Solanum etuberosum (assembly GCA_029582245.1). Classification (NCBI taxonomy): domain Eukaryota; kingdom Viridiplantae; phylum Streptophyta; class Magnoliopsida; order Solanales; family Solanaceae; genus Solanum; species Solanum etuberosum. The sequence goes on along the minus strand of JAJONR010005218.1, from coordinate 14,877 downwards.
CAAAATTTTTGACAGGATTTCAAAAACTCACAGCAATCAAGCGACAGTCTACAACGGCAATTTTTTTTTCAATGCCTTTCAAAATTTTGTGAAGCTTATAAGATTCGAAGGAACCTCTCAATAGGATGATTGTAAAGTCTCAAAATTGTGCCCTAGTAAAAGATTCAACAATACTTTTACAAATTAATATTTTCAAAAGCTTTTGCAAAACTTTCTCTCCTCCTCTAGTTACATTTTCTTCAAAGCAATGCCCGGAAAGGTCTGGATGGCAAGTCAAAGGGAGCACGCCGGTCCAAGCAGATCAACCGCCCCCATTTATAAATTCACAAATTTTATTTGAATGCAGAAAATACAGTTACATATACAAAAAGCAACCTCAACATCGCCTAACTGCTATTAAGCCCGACAAATCTCTATTCAACGGTACCCTCTCCTTACTAAAGGACGAAGAGTCAAACTACATTATTCCGAGCTCAAAATTTGTCAACAAATGACACTCGATCCTTCCAATAAGGCGAAGGTCTATGCCCTCAATCAACTATGTTGCATGTGCCCGATACTACATTGAGCCTGAAATCGCATTGTGCCCCAAGATTGCATGTGCCCGATATTACATTGAGCCCGATATTGCATGTGCCCGAGAATTACATCGTGCTTGAGAATTGCATGGGCCTGAGATTGTACTTGCCCAATTGCATGTGCCCGAGATTGCATTCTGCCTGAGAATTGCATTGTGCCCGAGATTGCATTGTCCCCGAAAATTGCATGAGCCCGAAATTTTATTATGCCTGACAATTGCATTGTACCCGAGATTGCATTGTTCCCGAGAATTGCATTGTGCCCAAAAATTGCATGTGCCCGAAAACATCCGTGCAGAGTAACTATCGAATCAAGCCACAAGATGCTCGAATTACATCAAAATAGATACGCTTTCTTTACTCATTATTTATATTTCGAAGGCGTCATCGTCCAAAGGAATCATCTTTCATGGCCTGCGGACATCATTTCATGGCCTAAGGATTTACTTTATGCTTATCATATTCCGAAGGCGTCATGGTCTAAAGGCATCATCTTTCATGGCCCGCAGACATCGTATCATGGCCTAAGGATTTACTTTCTGTTTATCATGATCTGAAGGTGTCATAGTCTAAAGGCATCATTTTCATGGCCCACAGACAACATGTTCATGACCTGAGGATTTACTTTTGCGTATCATGGCCCTAGACGTCATAGCCTAAGACATCATCTTCATAGTCTTAAGGCAAATATCATGGTCGATATGGGAAATTGCATCATGTTTACATTTACCGTTCATTTAATATATCTGCTCTAATCATTTTATTTAAGTCATATTACAAGATACAGGTTCGCAGAGAATGATTTGCAGGTGAGATCAATCGCCCTCTCAGCTACGATTTTTATGCTCATATCTATCGCAACAGAAACCTCTCAAATCTTTGCTACTCGTATTACCGCTTTTCTTGAAATCCCTATGTCTGCTCTTCTCGCTACTCTAATCCTATCTATTCAAGCTGATATCGTTCCCGTTCGAATATCGTACCGCTTTTTCAATTTTTAGGAGCTTCGTTTGTTCCTAAATCTAGAACTACACACGGCCTGATTCTCGTAATACCAGAGATATGTAGGCGGCTTAATACCAAAGTATCGGCCGTACCCTTTTCAAGCTCTATATCATTTCAATTGATCCCACAAACATCTCTCGTCGATCGAACAAAATCGGCTACTAAGTCAACGTTGGTTGCCCGACAATTCATTCTTCATTCTCAAGCAACCAAGGGGCAGCTGTTGACACCCAATTTTGACCGACCTATAACCTTTCGAAAGTGCTATTCGATTAAATACATATTTTTAAAACATATTTCGGTTTTAAAATGTTAATCGATTTTGTCAAAAAAATTATATACTTTAGTATGCGTATCTTATAATTTGCCAAAATTATTAGAATTAAATTTAATTACTATACCTATCGATAGTTAAATTCGAAATATTTATTTTACTCAGGTGTTTTAAAATTTAAGTGTTTAATTTATATGAAATATTTTAATGTGTGTAGTATTTAATTCATTGAATAGCATTTCCATATATTCCTCCAAATCATTTAAATTGCAGCCTATTCCGTTCCAATTCCTTTCAATCCTAGCCTATTCTACCCCATGTTATTTAAATTATAGCCCTCTATTGATTTCAATTGTAGCCTCTTAAAAATTCAATTTCAGATTTCAATTACCCCTCCTTTAAATCTTGACCGTCCATCTCATTCCGTTTAAATCTCAGCCTTCCATCTCACTTGATCTCAACGGCTGAGATTGAATCCTCCTATTTCCTATTTTAAAACAAAGACCAAAACCCTAAAAAACATTTCATTCTTCTTCTTCTCCAAAGAAAGAGCAGCGCCGCTCTTTCTCGTCTCCTCCCTTCCCGCGAAGCCACTCCGGCGAAACCCAACACCGACGAGCCCGACTTTCGCCTCTCTATCCCCCCGTTGTTCTCCTCTCCATTTCCTGTGAGAACCACATGCAGCCGGCCAGAAGCAGCGCCTGGTGAGGCGCATGCCACCAGCAAGCTCCGGGACAGCAGCTCCCCAACAGTCTGGCGAGGCCACCGGCGAGCAGTAGTTCCAGCCGCCAGCGAAACCTGCAGCGGTACGGAGACGGTGCTCAGTCGCCTTCCTCTTCTCCGACAGAAAATAGCTCAGCGAGAAGCAGCGGCGATGATTGCTCCGGCCAGCTGCACCGACAAAAATAACAACAAGGCATTACTGATGCCGCTGCTTCGATCGCGAAATTGAAAATCAAAGTATTTTGATAAGACAAAGATCCGTCCAGGTTTGCTTTCTCTTTTGATTATTATCTCATAATTTTTCTTAATTTGTTCATAATTTATCAATATAAAAACTATATGCGTGCTAACTGTATGAAAAAGTTAGCCCATTTTGAATGTGAACTGTATCAGTTATGATTTTTCTTGTTCTTGCTGAATTGTTTCGTTAGCTTGATAATACTATTGTGTTATATGCTTTAGGCCCTGCAAATGGATATTAGTAATGCTATGAGTTTTATTACTTATGAAGTTTTTGACTCCGGCTAATATGATATTTGATTTACTACTTGCCCAATATATTTATTATACTTCACCAAAGAGTTTCTTGTTACCGATCTTTTGTTTAAATTGATTTAACTTCCTCTTTAATATTTGCTAATTGTCCTTAATTGGTGTAGTGGTACTTGTTGATTTTTTAGCAATTTTATAGGTAAAATTGGTAAATCGGTTCAATTGTGCTGCTATATATATAAATTTTATCTAATATTGCTTGGTCATGGTAAAATTACTACTCGAATTGAGCTGTAAATTATTTGTTTCCCTTAGATATTTATCTCCTTCTGCTGAATTTTATATATTAGTGGCTACTATTAATTGATCTCATACAATAATTAGAATTTTTTACCTGTTCTTACTTGTTTATATTTGGTAAAGTATTGGGCTGATGGGATACTCCCTTTGTCTAAGGAAAACAATATTAATTGATCCATCTTCGCTTAATTACATTGAAAAAATATTACTCTCTACTTAAAAGAAAGGATTCCGGTGAACTTTTGAGAAGTGCTTTTGCTGTGTTCGGGCCGATTCTTGGAGTTTATTTGTCTTCTTTGCTGATAATTAGTCTTCTTAATCGGTTAGATATCTTATCCCAATTACTCCATTTTACTTTAATTTATAGCATAAGATTTACATACTTTAGTGTGCGTGAATAAATAAAAGGAAGCACCCAGGTTAGTCTTCTTTCTCTTTTTCTATGCGTGTGATGCTGTCTATATTCTTCGCTATTTGTTTGGCTGTTGTGTGTCTATATATTGTTGTTGCCTGTACACGAATAAGTAATTTAATTTAAAACTTCCTATGGCATCTTTGTCTGCATTTTTCTTTTGCTTTGCAGGGTTTTGAACTCAAAGTTCAAGAAATGAAGAGTCGCCTAGGATGGGATGCCAGATAGAATTAGTTTTTCTATTTAAATGTTCTTGAGGATGTATTATGTCATTTTATTTCTTCTCTATTTTGATTTGTAAGCTATTGTATAAACTCTAACTCTGCTCTATATATAATATATTTGGTTGGGATCGCCTAAGGGGGAAGGGAATATGTGCTAATTGTTTACTTTTCTTTTGTTTATTTTACTACTTGTGATTGTTAACTATAATCTATCTGTATCAACTAACCACATAAAAATCGGATGAATAAGTTATATTATCTCCTAAAATAATTGGTCTAAAATCCAGCATTTGTTTGTCTATAACTTCGTCCTTTTCGAATATGAAATCAGTCAGCATGCAACAAATTAAATCATCTCTGCTAAATTCGGAAACGTGCTTATATAATAATATTTATGTCATTCTATGTGGAGATCTATGTCTATAATCAGTTATATTTTCAGCATGCTTAACTAATTATTTTAAGAAACTTTGAGCATGTTAATTAAGTTTAAACTAATTAGACTTTAATAGTTTTTGCATGTCAAAATCAGATTCTAATAATTTTAGCATGTTAATTAGTCATATGTTAATAATTCCTTGTATGTTAATAATTTTTCGGCATGTCTTATCACTTAGAAATCATTTCCATAGGACTTGACTAATAAAATTGATGCTAATTAATCAGTTTAAATAATTTCAGCATGTTTTAATAACTTAATCCTGTTAATTAATCAAGTTCTAATTAACTTTAAGTTGCTAATAAAATTGTAGCATGTTAATCAGTTGGTTTAAATTTTGTCATCATGTTAATCACCTAGATAGCATGTCTATAGGCTCCTAATAATTTTTCAGCATGTTAATTAACTGAAATAATCTGCTGTATATTTCTGCTCACTATTAAATAATCCCTGCAATGCATTTATTTTCTGTCAGTCAAAATAAGTCAATAATCATTTCCTGCATGTTCTCTTAAAATCTGCTACTTTAAATACTTGCTGCCCTTACTGAATTCTGCCCGCAATAATTAATTTTTGCATTATAATAAACTGTTTGACTACTTAAAATTAATTATTGTCTTTTCTAGCATGTTAAATAACAACTATATGATATGCTATTATAACTAATAGACTGCTTCCTGCATTTGTGATAGCTTTTCTGCCCCCTTTGAAATTAATTAATAAACTGTTACAATGTTTGCCTATATATTCATATGCCACACACTTAGCCTGAGACCTTTCACGACTATGTTTGTTTGCTAACTTGTTAATAAAGATCTAGAGGCCAACTTGAGATTTACGTGCTAAATGCTCGTCCAAATTGTTTTGCTTGGTGTCTAGAGGGCCTAATTAGGAGCCTGTATTTTATTTTAGTCTAAAGCCTCCCTAGTAGTAGTCCAATGCCTCTCGGACATTAAGCGGGAACGCTAGACACCTTCTAGGACGTTATGCATGCGGAAGGTGGGGTAGGGGTAGTTAGGCCCTTTACGAAGATGATGAAACTCGACTCAGACTTAAAATGATAAACATTAGGTTTTGTCTTTCTGAATATTAAGCTGACCGAATAATAAGTCGAGCGCTGATCCGTAAAGTGTGTTGGTTTCCATGGTCTCCTTTATTTGTTTTATGATTATAACTCTTTGGGGTAGCTTAATAAAAAAAATTGTTTCGCCTATATAATTGTTTATAATTCTGTCTTCTCGCTTATCTTCTTTAATTGTTTTCCTGTTAATATTTCTTATTGTTTCATTTATTATATCACTTAGTAAGCATGCTTATTTAAATAACCAATAAATGAACTGACTTTAATTGCTATTTGTAACCCCCACATGAATTTCATGAGATACGGCCGGGATCCACGTTTGTGGACCTCGAGGGATGCTTAACACCTTCCCCTCAAGGTAATTTGAACCCTTACCCAATCTCTGGTTATTTGACCTTTAGTTAGATTACTTAGGTTAGATAGGTGCCCTAACGCGCCTTAATTCGTTAGGTGGCGACTCTTCAATCCAACTCGAAACCCTAAAAGAGTTGTTAGGTCGTGCACCGAAACCTTTTTTGTGAAAAATGGGGTGCGACAAAGGTTATTGTGAGTCCCTCATGGTTTGATCCTTGTTTGAAGTCATGTGTGTCTAGGTGTTCCTATGGTTTCCCTATGTGATGCATGTTCATGAAAGCTTATGTTTTGAAAGAAAATTAGTGTATATGATTGATTTCCTCATGTTGTAGTGCATTGAGTATGAGTTGCCTATAGACTTCATGAGATAAATTGGTGAACATGCCTTAGATTGGAGTTGAGAGATTCCTCATTAAATGTATGCCTTTGAGTAGAGATTGCATATAGGCTCCATGAGATTGTGTTGATCATGCTTGTAGCTTGGAGATGGTAGTTCCTCCTTGAACGTGCGAAATGCTGAAATTTCATGCATAATAGGTTGTTAGATGAAGTTCCTACTTCCTAGTGTTGCATTGAGTATGTTTAGTTTAGAGATGAAGTTCCTCCTTGGTTGTGTGCATTTGGATGAGTTGCATGCATGATGGGCTGCTAGTATTGAGTCTTTGCTTCCGAAAGGTGTCTAGAAACGTCATTCGAGGACGAATGTATCCAAGGGGGAGATAATGTAACACCCCAAAAACTAGTAGGCTAAACTAGGGTTTAGTGTGAGGGTTAGAGCCAAGGAAGAGGGCAAGAGCCAAGGGAAAGGGGCTAGGGCTGCCCAACTCTCCCTGCCCAACTCTCCCTGAGCAATAAATGAAGTGACTTTAATTTCTATTTGTAACCCCCACATGAATTGCATGAGATACGGCCGGGACCCACATTTGTGGACCTCGAGGGATGCTTAACACCTTCCCCTCAAGATAATTTGAACCCTTACCCGATCTCTGGTTATTTGACCTTTAGTTAGATTAGTTAGGTTAGATAGGTGCCCTAACGCGCCTTAATTCGTTAGATGGCGACTCTTCAATCCAACCTGAAACCCCAAAAGAGTTGTTATGTCGTGCACCGAAACCTGTTTTGTGAAAAATGGGGTGCGACAGAATGGAGACTCTACTGGGGACTTTAGGTTCTTACCATTAAGTGTTTTATGCTTTATGTGGGGTTTACTTTATTTCTTGTTGGGTCATTACCATGCTAAGTTGTTATCTGTCTTTCCTTGTTTATCTTCTTTCCTTATACTGCTTATTTTCATGTTAATCCCTTTCCCTCTTCCTTATTCGCTTATCACCATGTTTAACCCCTTCCATTCCTCCTTATTTGTTTACTTACATGCTTAATCCCATAATCCATTTCCTTATTTGCTTGACTCTCTTTTTGTTTATATGTTTATTTCCTTTATTTATTTGTTTATTACCGCTTTCCATAAACTGTCTATGTGTTACTGCTTTCTATTTACATGATAATTGTTACCGCTTTGATAAACTGTCATTCCGCTCATACTTCCCCCAATTGGGACCCCCATAATCCTGGATGGCGTGGGAAACAAAATCTTCAGTCACCCCACAAGGATGATTCTTTTTTTTGCCTCTGTAGGAACGGAAGACTGGTTTATGTATCTAAGAGAGTGGTCTGGTAATCAAATCCAATGGAAATATCAGTGGTTAGAGTCCCGTCGCGCCATTGTTAGAGGGCATGACCTCTATTTCATCGAGCTTATTGGCCTAAATGGGGTTCAACCGTATGCACCACTCCGAGTCCTCCGCCAGTTTGGACAAGTCCAAATGATACCTTTACGATCTCATATGGGCCACCATGGGTACAACTTTGGGCCAGAAACGCCACAAGTCGACACCATACTACAAAGGTGAGAGGGAATGATAACCATCAATATTCAAGAGCAACGACCCTACTGCACACCCGAGTATTACGTATGGATCTTGGAGAATGCTGAGCATAAGGACTTAAGCGAAGGAGGTCTTCCCGGTTTTGGTGATGAAATGGAAAGAAGGTGGGCACACAATCTTCTGAACAATGATTACAACATGACCCCGGAAATGAGGGAGTCTTTGCACCAAACATTGGAGACCAGCATTCTTGAAGTTGTTTTTAGATTTTATTTCCCCATGTTATCCCTAGCCCTTTAGTTTACTTCTGGTTTTGCTTTAGTCTACGATGTAATAAATTAAATTTATTCAATATATAAAGATCGTTTTCCCTTTATTTCTCTAACTCTAACTCCAAACTGGCAAATAAGACTTGACTTAATCATTGTGCATCACTTATATGTCGTTTTAGGCCTACCTATGGCTCAATGAGGTCCATTGCATTTAGGGCGTTTATTTCAAACAATGTGCTATTACTATAAATTTTCTCTAATCCTCTAACATCCTTTTTTGTTGATTCTATTGTTTTCCCATTCCTTAAGGTTGATATGTCTTCCACTTTTGCCCATACAAGATCTAAAGGGACCCCCCCTTCTCCTCCTCTTCAAAGGGCAAGCTACAAGGTCAAGGGTAAAATGGTTGACAACAACAGCACCAACGAAAGGGTTGAGACTTCTGAAGGAGGGCAGCTTTCAAATGATCTTGTTTTAAGACTTGAGCGCAAAATCTTGGAACTAGAGGAAGAAGTGGCCAGCATGCGCGAGTTGGCTAAGTTGTCCATTTCTCTCGGAACCACTTTTGGGGGAAATATAGACAATATCTCTATCACTAACCAAACGACTTTACCAAACAATCCTCCACTCAATACAACCCGACCTAATCCCACTTACCCCAATATTTTCCCACCACCTCATAACAAAAATACCCAAATCCCACTTTATCAATACAACCAACAAAATAAGACAAGCACACCAGAGCCAATTCCCAATCATAATACAAACCCTACATATACTCCTGGAAATAACAACCTTAACCCCATATATGTGGAAATCGCTCCCATGACCAATGACTACCGTGAATCAGAGTCATCTCAAAAGGACATTCTGATAAGAACCCTGACAGAGAGATTGGATAATTTGGCCAACAGAGTGCAACATGTAGAAGGAAGTAAGAGGTTCGAAGGACTGAACTATGAGGATTTGTGCATACACCCCGACGTAGAACTACCTGAAGGATACAAGCTTCCAAAGTTTGAAATATTCAATGGCATCGGAGATCCCAAAGCCCACCTGCAAATGTGGGAAGAGATGAGAAGATACGCATGAAGCTGTTTATGAAGAGTCTCACCGGGGAGGCTCTATCATGGTATATTGAACAAGACCCTCGAAAATGGGCTGAGTGGGTGGACATGGCAACATACTTCATGAATAGGTTTGGGTTTAATGTAGAGAATGCACCCGACTGGTTCTACATCCAAAACTTGAAGAAAAAGCCTAGTGAATCATTCAGGGAGTACCCCATAAGATGGAGGTCCGAGGCGGCTAGGGCCAGACCTCCTATGGAGGAATCTCAGACGAAAGATTATTTCATCCGCGCCCAAGAGCCACAATATTATGACAGGATGATGCTCATGGCTGAGAAGAGTTTTGCTGATATCATCAAATTAGGTAAAAAAATTTGAAGAGGGCATAAAAAATGGGACAATCATCAACCTCGAGGCCTTACAAGCCACCAACAAAGCTCTACAATCCAGTGGAATGACGGAAAACCAGAAGAAAACAGGTTCGGTAATGATAGCTCAGGGAGCCAAAACCCCTCACAAATACCAAATGACAACCCCACCCCCATCTCCATATCCTCAATCGCCATATCCCCCAGCTCCACAACCCATATCTCCTCATCCCATGCCAATATACTATCAAAATGCTCCTCCTCAATATCAGCAAGCTTCATATCCTGTCTATAACGCTCAGCCTGCATATTTCCAAGCTCCACCACCCACTCAAACACCGAATTACCGAAACAGACCTCCATATGAAAGAAGACCCGCAAAAACCTATACCCCTCTGGCCGAACCCATAGCCCAACTTTATGAGAGGTTGAAAGAGGCTGACTATGTTGCCCCAATCCCTGCATTGCCTGTAGATGTCCGTGCAAAATGGTACGACCCTCACAAGGTCTGTGCTTATCATTCTGGGATGAAGGGTCATACTACTGAAGTTTGCAGAGCTTTGAAGGACAAGGTCCAAATGCTGATTGATACAAAGGCCATCCAGCTCAAAGATTCTGCACCAAATGTTACAAACAACCCTCTTCCAAACCACCAGGTCAACATGGTAGAAGCAGGTGATACTTTGGATTGGGAGGAATCCATTTGGGTCCTCGAGCAAGAAGAAGCAATGACTGCTACCATCCAAACGCCAGTTGTAGTGCATAGGCGTGCACCTTTTGAGGTTGAAGTTGCCATGCCCATGCCCCCATTCATAGTTCTTAGAGCACCTCCTCCCGTCCAGTATGATACCCATGCTGTCCCATGGGATTACAGAAAAGGAAAGGCAAAGGTGGAAGAAGTAGACGCTGCAGCAGGAGTGACTAAATCCGGAAGAATTTACACTTCCGAAACTTTGGTTCAGGGTAGCTACAGCAAATCCAAGGCACCAATTGTAGAGAAGATCAAGGTGTCTGGAAGAAGGTGCAAGCCAAATAGTACTCTGTCGTTGAGCAATTGAGTAAAACCCCATCCCAAATATCCATCCTGTCGCTACTGCAATCTTCCAAAAATTCATCGGAACGCTCTTCTGAAGGTCCTGGGCGAAGCCTATGTCCCGCCTAGCATCACTCATGGGGAGGTGGCCCAAATGGTTAGGCAGATATTTGAGGCCTACAGGATATCTTTCCATGAAGATGAGCTACCACTTGAAGGAACATCCCACAATAAGGCTCTGTATATTTCCGCTCAATACCAGAACAAAGTAATCACCAAAGCTTTGGTTGATTCAGGTTCTGGTTTGAATATTTGCCCTTTAAGCACGTTGACAAGGCTGGGCGTGGATAGTGCGAAGATCCAAACCTAGAAGATGAATGTAAGGGAATTTGATGGCTCTCAGAGGGGTACTATTGGAGAAATAACCTTGGACATGCTCATTGGTCCTGCCACCTTCCCAATAGCGTTCCAGGTCTTGGACATTCCATTCTCATACAACCTACTGCTGGGTCACCCTTGGATTCACATGGCTGGAGCAGTTCCTTCTACTCTTCATCAATGCTTGAAGTTTGAATGGGATCATAAAGAAGTTGTAGTCCATGGGGAAAGAGGACACCCTGTATATGCGATCGAAGGAAGAGATCATCTAGATGGTGAGATGTACCATACAGTAAAGCTTGTCGGCAACATTGAAGTGCAACCGTGGTTCATCCAGAAGATCATAGACATGATGGCATGGTTTGGTTTCGAACTTGGAAAAGGTTTGGGAGCTAAATTGCAAGGAATAATCGAACCTGTACAACCTGTTTGTCATTCAACCCCTTTTGGCCTGGGATATGAATATACTACCGAAGAGTGGCTTGACTGGCAACCACCTAGAGATGGATGCTACTATCCATTGAAGAAACCTATACCATCGTTGCACCAATCATTTCGATCAGCAGGGTTCATGGGGGGCATCACTGATGAGCTTCTAGATGACATGAAGGGTTTGTCTCTGACCAAGGAGGAAGGAAAGGTTTGCAATGTCGTGATCAATGAGGAGGAGAAAGGGGACCCTAGAGGAAGCAAGAAAGCAAAGATCGGCATCAGCAATTGGACCTCAACTCCATCCAGACCTCGTCGGGCATCTGGGTAGCCTTGGAAGATGTTTTCTATCAAGTTTTTAAAAGGTTTCAATGAACAACTTTGCAATTCTAGTTCTCTTTTACTGTTTTCAAGTGCTAATATTTTGAAACTTTTGAGTTTCAGTAATAAAGTTCTTTTCTCCATTTATTTATTATCCTATATTTATGTGTGCTTTATTCTTTTTCCAGCAAAATTTGTTATAAAAATGTTGAATCTGAGACTATGGCACATAATGAGACCACGCAACATAACATTAATGACCTAGAAGAGGTCGAAGAAGGGGAAGTCCCCGAAGAGTTAATCAATAGTAGCTCATCGGTTTCCCACTGATCCAGCCTATCCTCCAGTGAAGCAGAAGCTCAGAAAGTACAATCCTGAGTTGAGTTTGAAAATCAAGAAGGAAATATCTAAGAAATTAGAGGCCGGAATTCTTCAAATGACGGAGTATCCAACTTGCCTTGCAAATGTCGTTCCGGTGCCCAAGAAAGACGGAAAGGTCAGAGTTTGTGTGGATTATCGGGATCTAAACAAGGCTAGTCCCAAGGATAATTTTCCATTACCCGACATACACATCTTGATTAACAACTATGCTAAGCATGAAACACAATCATTCATGGATTGCTTTGCCGGTTATCATCAAATTGAGATGCACAAGGACAATGCTGAGGAAACCGCTTTCATCACACCGTGGGGTGTCTACAACTATAAAGTGATACCTTTGGGTCAAAGAATGCCGGGGCCACATACATGAGAGCAATGACAATTTTATTTCATGACATGATCCACAAGGAAATTGAATTTTATGTGGATGACGTCATCATCAAATCAAAGAAGGGTTCGAATCATTTGGATGATCTTCGAAAGTTCTTTGCTAAACTGCGCAAGTATAACCTGAAGCTGAATCCAGCAAAATGCATCTTTGATGTTCCTGCTGGAAAGCTACTTGGCTTCATTGTCAGCCGACGGGGTATAGAATTGGATCCATAAAAAATTAAGGCCATTCGTGATCTCCCTCCACCGAAAAGTAAGAAAGAGGTAATGAGATTCCTGGGGTGACTTAACTACATCAGTCGTTTCATAGCCCAGTCTACCGTCATTTGTGAGCCTATTTTCAAGTTGTTGAAGAAAGATGCTGTGATAAAATGGACGGACGAATGTCAACAGGCATTTGACAAGGTCAAAGATTACTTGTCCAATCCTCCTGTGTTGGTTCCACCCGAATCAGGTAGGCCACTACTATTGTACATATCAATATTGGACAATGCTTTCAGCTGCATTTTGGGACAACAGGATGAAACGGAAAAGAAGGAGCAGGTGATATATTACATGAGCAAGAAGTTCACATCATATGAAGCTCGATATTCTCTATTGGAATGTACCTATTAGGCTTTAACTTGGGTTGCCCAGAAGTTGCGACACTACCTTTCCTCGCACACTACTTATCTGAATTCAAGTCTGGATCCTCTGAAGTATATTTTCCAAAGGCCTATGCCTATAGGTAAACTAGCTAAATGGAAGCTACTATTGAGCGAGTTTGGCATTGTATATGTTACACAAAAAGCTGTGAAGGCACAAGCATTGGCGGATCATATGGCGGAGAACCCTGTAGATGATGATTATAGACCATTGAAGACTTACTTTCCAGATGAGGAAGTAACTTTCGTGGGGGAAGACATCTCTGAAGAATATGATGGTTGGAGGATGTTCTTCGATGGAGCTAAGAATTTGAGCGAGTCTGGCATCGAAGCTGTTTTGATTTCACGAACTGGGCAACATTATCCAATATCGGCGAAACTCAGATTCCTTTGCTAAAATAATATGGCTGAATATGAAGCTTGCATATTGGGACTCCGACGGGCGATTGATTTGGATGTCCAAGAAATACTGATAATAGGAGATTCAGACCTATTGATTCATCAGGTTCGAGGCGAGTGGGTAACCAAAAATCGGAAGCTGTTACCATACTTGAAGTGCGTGCATAGGTTGTGCAGAAGGTTCATCAAGACAAAATTCAAACATGTACCAAGGATCCAGAATGAATTCATAGATGCCTTAGCCACTTTATCTTCTATGATTCAACATCCCGATCATAATTACATTGATCCCATTTACATTCATATATATGAGCAACCAGCATACTGCTTTCACGTTGAGGAAGAGCCCGATAAAAAGCCTTAATACAATGACATTCGGGAATATTTGAAGAACGGTGAGTATAAAGAAGATGCAACAAGTGTAAAAAAGCACACAATTTGAAGGTTAGTGAATTAGTTCTTTCTAAGTGGAGAAATCCTTTATAGGAGGACTCCCGATTTGGGGTTTCTAAGGTGTGTCGAAGCTGGAGAAGCTAGTAGGTTGATTGAAGAGATACATGCAGGAACATGCGGTCCTCACATGAACGGTTTTACGTTGGCAAATAAGATGTTGAGATCGGGATATTTCTGGTTAACCATGGAGACAGACTGCATTCGCTATGTTCAAAAATGTCATCAATGCCAGACTCATGCAGATATGATTCGAGTTCCTCCCAACGAACTCCATGTTACTAGTTCACCTTGGCCATTTACAGTGTGGGGCATGGACGTCATTGGTCCAATCGAGCCAGTAGCATCCAATGGACAAAGATTCATTCTTGTTGCAATCGACTACTTCTCCAAGTGGGTCGAAGCCACCTCGCACAAATCGGTGACAAAGAAGGTTGTAGATGACTTTGTCAAAAATCACATTATCTATCGGTTCGGGATTCATGAGTCAATCATCACTGATAACGGAACCAACCTAAATAGTGATTTGATGAGATCATTGTGTGAGAAGTTCAAAATCAGTCATCGGAATTCTACAACATATAGACCATAAATGAATGGAGCGGTTGAAGCTGCAAACAAGAACATCAAGAGGATATTGTGCAAGATGATTGATAATCACAAGCATTGGCATGAAAAGCTACCCTTTGACTTACTGGGATATCGTACTACCGTCAGGACTTCTACTGGGATTACACCTTATTTTCTGGTATATGGTAATGAAGCTGTGATACCTGCTGAAGTAGAGTGTCACAACCCGAGCCTACACCATGGACGTGGCCAGCACTCGAGAACCATTGCTGGTCCCCAAGCGAACCCTCATCCCAGCTGACTACAAGCGGAAGACTAACTCAAGCATACAAAAGCTTAAAAACTGAATAAAAAGAATATATTCAACTCGCCATAAAATAGGCAACTTAAGTCTTTAAAATATT
>JAJONR010005217.1:0-45341 GCA_029582245.1 Solanum etuberosum | reverse complement strand
TTGTATATGTATAATTCGCCAGAATATACAAATACATATGTATAATATACAATTATCTAACCGATATACATATACAATTCACCTCTCTCCCACTCTCTTCCCTCTCTCGCTCGCCTCTCTCCTCCCTCTCCCAATCTCGCTCGCCTCTCTCCCACTCTCTGCCCTCTCTCGCTCGCCTCTCTCCTCCCTCTCACAATCTCGCTTGACATATATACAAATGCATATGTATAATATACAATTATCTAACCGATATACATATACAATTCACCTCTCTCCCACTCTTTGTCCTCTATCGCTCACCTCTCTCCTCTCTCTCCTCTCTCTCCCAGTCTCGCTCACCTCTCTCCTACCTATAACATGTAGCTACGAATTCTAATTATCAAACTATAGCTATGAAGAGTAATTAGGCTATTTTTGAGTGGCTATATGTGTGAGTTCCTCATATTTTTATTATGCACTATTTATAATTTGCTTCGCCCAACTTCTAAAATCGGATTTTTGGATGGAAATTTGTAGATAAAAAAAAAAACAAAAGATATTTAACCTCATTATTGTTGTTTGTATTAGTCGTGAAATATTGATTTAATTTTTTTTGCAAAGAAAATCTCGACTCCATATCCAGAGTAATGAAGGTCGCCCTAGCTCATTTTAGTAATTTATAGGAATTTAGTAGCGGAGTCAGAAATTTGGCAAATGCATACAAATTTTCTTTTCATGAGTTGTGTTAAGGGTGTGCAAAATTAAATATACCTTCATAATTATAGTTAACATTTAACCTTTTTACACCACTTAATTTTTCGATGAAGGTAAGCACAGGACGGTGAATTTTGAATTCCCTAAGACACCGAGTCAACTTCTAATCTTATGTTTAGACAATTCAAAATCTATATATTGTACATAAAAAATTAAAAAATTACATTATATATACAATGTAATTTTTTATCGAGGAAGTTCAAATGAACACCCTCCCGCTCACCATTGCTCGTATGTTTAGCAGGTCAAGACCAGTTACTGATCACCAAAGAGAGACTAAACAGATTAAATATTATGAAAACAATTAATATTATTAAAGTATTTATAATAAAAAGTTATTTAATTTTACTTATGTCATAAAAGTTAATAAGCACTTTTTTTAATTAAAAAAATTTACTCAAATATTCTACCTAAATATTATCATCACATAAAGCAAAAAAGCGGGCCCACGCTAAAACTAATGGGGGCTTCAGCCTCAATTATTGTTTACCAAACATACATATTTATTTTGCACAACTTTAAAAAAAATAAAGAAATACACAAAGACTGCACACACAATCTCAGGATATAATAAATTAATAATGGGTCCTAGGAATGACAATGAAACGGGATGGATTTAAGTTATTGTAAGGCGGGTAACTAGTTTAAATTTACGCAAGGCGAAATAGATGTAAATATTTTTTTATAAAATTATTTTATTACGGTTAAGGATAAATACATATTATATTCCGTGGAAATTGAAAGTACCAATTACCAAATTATCAAAACAAAATTTTGAAAATATATATCAAACTGAATATCACGTGTCCAACACTAATATTTATTGGATTGTTTTAATGGTTGAGTTTGAACTTTAAATAACTTAATTATTACATGAAAGTTATTATCTCTATAATTATTTTTATTTTTATGAGCAACTAAAGGTAAAAGATAGAATGAGGGGCAGACATTAGTGGCGGAACTAGAATTGTTAATAAGGGAGTTCAATATCTGAAGAATTAAATACACGAATTAATTGAAGGAAATTCGACATCTACTATGTATATATATAAAAAATAATTTTAACTATATGTAAGTAGTAATATTTTTCAACGAAGGGGATTCTCCTAACAGTATGCTGGCTCCGCCACTGACGGGCATGTTGAAAATATCAAATAATATTGTGTGGGGTGGGGGTGGGTTGAAGTTTTCGTGAGATAAAAGAGAATTTGTTCTATAACCATTCGTCCCGCACCACTTGTCACTCCTAATAGGTGCACTAATAGAAAAATTAGAACAAAAATAATTAAATATTTATGACTTAAAATTTTGAGTTCATTCACCGTTAATAGAAAGTGCTTATGACACTAATTAGAAGACATAATTTTTAGTCAATAGAGAGTATTTTTCACAAAAAGATTGTAAGTGTCTCCATGTGATATTTTGGCAAAATTAAGTGATTCTTTTATTGAAAAACAAAATTATTTAATTATTTTTTATAATATTTAGATAAAGTTGAATCGTTAATTAGTTACAAAATAAATATATTTTAATGATTTGGATGAAATAAAGAGAGAACGAGTATGTATTATTATTGAAATTGCTAACACTTTGGTTAGTAAAGCACTAAAGCTCTGTCATTTGTCCACTCGACAATATGTTTTGTTATATAGTTGGGACTTAATTTTAAGATGAGAAATTATAACAATAACAATAAATAATATATTTAATATAATTTCATAAGTCTAATTTAAGAAGGGTGGTGTATGCAATTTTATCTCTATTCTATGAAAATAGATATGTTGTTTTCGCCCTCAGCTAAAGCATATCAATATGAAAAGAAAATACAGAAATAAAAAAATCATGTTAAAAATAAAGGAGAAAGATAGCAATAGCAACAATAAACAATATGATAACTAAAGCAAATGACCAGAGTGAAACAATAGGCATAATGAGATTGAAGACTAAGATATAGTATATATGAGGGTAATAATAATAATAATATTAATAAGAGAAACTAAACAACACTCGATCGACTAATACCTAGTAACTTTCTACTCTGATTCTCGACCTATACATCCTCCTATATAGGGTCATGTCTTCGGTAAACGTCAAGTGTATCGTATCTTGTCTAATAATCTCTACTCAATATTTCTTCAACCTACTTCTACCTCTCCCCACATCCATATATATAATAGTCAACTCCTCACACCTCTTCATTGAGACATCTGACATCTCCTCTTCACATGTCTGAATCATCACAGTCTTACCTCTCTCATCTTGTCCATCATTGGGATCACATGTTTGTTCATTTCAACATCTTCATCTTTAGGACGTACGAATTCTTTGAAAGGCCAACATTTCGCCACATACAATATATATGGTTAACAATTACTTTATAAATCTTTTCTTTTAGTCAATTTGTGCAGAATTATTGTTTTTTTCTGATTAGACCCTTTTTTGTCTATAAATTATTTCTTTGTAACTAAATCTTTATATCAATCACCTAGTGAGAAGTTGTACAAGCAAAATAAAATCTATATTACCTCAAAAGCAGAAATTAAAATGTAATATTATTTACAACATTTTAAATTCTTGCAAAGACTCTAACATTGGATGATGGCCTAAGCAAGAAAGCCACTGCTCACATAACTTAAATTTAATACATTTGATTAAAGATGGAGAGAATTCAATTATTTTATCATCGCTTCATAATATTTGATTAGATGACTAACTCTTTTTTTACGAGTTTTTTTATTTATTTCTCATCCGGTGTTCAGAGCATGTATTGGAGCTTTGACTAAATCCGAATCGCGCACTGCAGGGCCACTTGGAGAGGTCCCAACAAAATTTTCTTCATACTCAATGCTCGAACCGGAAACCTCTGATTAAGGGTGGAGCAGTCCCACCACTGCATCACAACATATGTTAATTTTACGAGTTACTCATACCCTAAGTCTTAGCATCCATAACAAATTGTAAATTTATAACAAGATAAACTTTTTTTATAAAAAAAAATTGTCTAATAGATAATTAACTAATAATAAACTCTTTAGTCAATGATATAAGTTCACTTTAAATAAACAATGTGTATTCAAAGTTCAAGTTAGCTAGTCATTTGAACAAGCACAAGAAAAGATGATAAATTAAACCCAAATTAAATACTTTTTAATTACTCCTTCGTACTAAATTCGAAAGATGTACTTAGTTTATTTTGTAGCTTCTGTTAGAGGTTAAAATCTATACCTTTATTGGATTTATCGAAATACTATAATTAATTAATTTATTATTAAATATAAAATGTTTCTTCCCGTTAATAACCAAATCTTTTAATCAGTTCATAAGTACAATTATTAGCATTAATTATTAACCGTCCATGTGAGGGATCATGTGGTCAACTTACATAACAAGCACAACTGAACATTAAAATAAAGAAAAATAGTTGAATGGAAAGAAAAAAAAATGTTTAAGCATTATTTATATTTTTTGTATTTTGCTTCTATATATTATAATAATATATTACTCCATAAAAGGAAATTATGAAGACATTGGTCATAACTCATAAGTCTTTTCCAAATAAACAAAATTTGAAATATTTATATTGGTGTTACTTTTATTTATTATGACATGAAATGAATAAGTGGAAAAGTAATTAAGGATTCGTAATCCCAACTTAAATAAATTGAGTTTAAGATATAGTTATTATCAATACTTTACTCATCAGAATAAATGGTTAAAGTTATAAGTAATCTTATAATGCTTTTTAGAAGCAAATTGTTGCATTATTTAAATAATAATGGGGTAGAGAAAAGGCAATTGTATCACGCAAATTATGCATTATGTTGCATCTATTGGTGTGGTCGTGGATGAGAATTCTGAGATCGCACATTAAAAATTTAGTATAGACAAAAAAAAATACTAAATAATTCATTCCATCGGTACATATGACATTAAATCATCTCCATTTTTTTTCTATTTATTGATATAAACAAAAAATTCAAGATAAACATTTTGACTGATTCGTCATAAATTTGGTCATAATGATAAATTCATAGCAAAATCATCAAAAATCAGTCACAATTTAACATGACATTCTTTTACATGCATGAACATGACAAATTTCCAACTTCTACCAGAATGAAACCTTTTTTCTTTTTTGGTTTCCAACTTCTACCAGAATTAAACCTTTCTTGTTTTTTTGGTTTTTCCATTAATTGGTTGATATCCATATTAAAATCATATTAATTTGAATTTGTGTCGGATATGACTTATTTAAAGATAGTGCTTTTTATCAAAGATTTTTTCATATTCAAAGCTTGAAATCAACAATAATAACAACATATCCAATGTAATATACCACAAGTGGAGTCTGGATCTCTTGGGAGGATTGAGTGTATGCAAACTTTACCATTACTAGAGAGGCTGTTTCAAAAAAATCTTAGGCTCAAGTACACCAAATCCAAATACAAGAAAGAAGAAAAGAGTGAAAAACAAAAATATAGCAACTAACAAGAGCGGCGCAAATCCTACAAGAAAGGACCAAGAACAACACTATAGTGCGATAATCGAAACACAGTAAACAACATAATAGTTCAAATTAAGAAATTTTCAAATATATTGTTAAAGATTAAGAACTACAATAATACAACTAGTACAACAAAACACCAACAAGCTTAAACTCTCGACAAGCAAGACAACACTCCACTACCTACTAGTCTTCTCCCCTAGTATGTGTCATCCACACCTTCATATCTAAGGTTATGTCCTCAGTTACCTTTACTGAATCATGTCATGTCCAATCACCTATCATCAATACTTCTTCGATCTACCTCTACCACTCTTCATACCTACTATAACCAACCAGTGTTTTGAAAGGCACTCGTCTTATCGCCAAAGGTGAGAGGCGAGGCCTCGTCGCCTATTATAGGTGAGGCGAGGCGATTTCAAAAAGGCGAGTAATGGCGACCGAAAGGCGAGAGGCGACGAGGCGAGGCGAGCGATAGGCGTTGACTTTTTTTAAATTAAAAAAAAGGTCTGATTTAATAATTAAAAGGCAAAATTAGGATTATTTTTTTGGTGTTTTTGCAAACCTGGACTCTTCTTCTTTCCATTGCGACCTGTGCGATTCACTTCTCTTCTTCAGTCGCGACTCAGGTATGTTCTTCTTCTTCAGTTCTTCTCCTCTTCTTCTGTTCTTCTTCTTCTTCAGTTCTTCTCTTCTTCTTCTTCTTCTTCTTCTTCTTCTTCTTCTTCTTCTCTTATTCTCTTCTTCTCTTCTTCTCTACTTTGTTTTTCACTGGCAGTGGCGTGCTTTGTTTTTCTTTTTTATTTTGGAGATACTGAACAGTGAACTGACTGCGGTTGCCATTATGTTTTCTGCCTATATTTTTTAAAAAAAAAATATCAATCCTTCTATATTTATTTCTGCCTTACTCAAATTTAGTTTTGTACTAATTAATATAGTATTTATTTGTCCATAAATAGTAAATGTTGATCTTCAAGATTTTGATAATCTTGAAGAAGAATAGACTTTTAGAGTTCTAGTATTGCTTGTCAATTGCCTTATGAATTATTGAGTTATTCAAGTTCTAGACTTTTAGTATCTACTATTAGTTTTTGAATTGAAATATTTGCTAATATATGTTATTGCTATTGAGATTTTGGATATTTATATATGCAATTAAATACTTAAATTTTTGGTATTAATTGACGCCTCAATTCAAAAAGGCGAGTGCCTCGCCGCGAGGCGAGTGCCTCGCCGCGAGGCGAGGCAGGCCCTTATCGTCTTTTGTCGCCTTTCGCCGTCCAAAACACTGAACCAACCTCTCGTACCTCCAAAGTTCAAAATCAAAATCTCTTATTAAAGAAAAAACAACTCATCCAATGCATTACTATAATTTGCAATTCATGCAAAAACACAAATGAATAAAGATAAACCATAGTTGAATAGGAGAGTTGGGGCAAGTACCAAAATGGTCCAAGGGGGGTGATTAATTACATTATAATGTGAACATGGAGTGAAGCAAAGGGACAATTTATATTGGGTCCCAATATAATTTGCTTGTATTATTATTATTATTAATTATTTATTATTATTATTATTATAAATAGAAGGGTCTTTGAGGGTTGATAGAAGGAGGCTATATCATCAACCATTATCAACATTGTCCTCTCTTTGGTATCCTATAAATCTACAACCCTACCCTTATTCCCTAACAACAATAAATTTCTCTCCCAATTTTCTTAAAATTTCAAAGAAAACTCCAACTTCTTCTAGCTCCTACTACACCTATTGGCTATAATATAAAGTAAGTAGTACTAATTAGTACACTTTTTATCTATTACTAGTACTAGTATCTTTATCTCTTCATAATTTTGTATTCTTTTATCCTTTTATTTATTTGGTTCACAAGCATCTTTACCATTTATGTAGTCTTGAAAAGAAAAAAAAGAATACTTTTTTATGCAGTTCTTGATGGTAATATGTGAGTCTTGATCTGTAATTAGATCTTATTGTTCAAGAATTGTTATGTATTTCCTGCTTCTGTCTCTTTGAAGTGATTTTTTTCATTTGATTTGATTTTTCCTCATACGTTAGTCTTTCTTGATGATGGATGATGATTTACCTTGGATCTTCACATTTTATTCAATATTGAAAAGTTCTGTTTTTGGGTGTTTTATTACATGATTTGCAATTTGTGGTCTGAGATTTCCTTGTTATCCTGAAAAGGGGTTGTTGTTTTTCCTTTGTCTAATACATTTGGTATCAGGAAAATGAAATTATTACAGTTTTTTAGCAGAAGTTTCTCTAGTTCTTGGATCCATGTTCATAAAGATTTGTTTTTTCAAAGGAACAAAACTCAACTTTTAAAGGAAGATAAGGACTTTCCAATTAATGGGGTTTCCATTTCTTGTTTGAGATGTGTAACATATCTCCAATTTTCATTTCTTGATTGGGTTTCTGCTTTTTTCCATATTGTCTAAGTCTGCTTTTCTAGGAGGAGTATGTTCCATTTATTATTGTCTTACTGCTGTGGTTGTTTAACTTTTCATCATAATTGACTTATTGATTCTTGTTTCTATGCAGGTCCAGTTCACTCAGCTATTCCAGAAGTTGTTGCTAGTAGAAAATCTCTTAGTTTCAGCCTAGGTAAAAACTCCTTTTTTTCAGAAGTTCTGTTCGGGATGGCCTCTTTTTGTTTGGATCATCTTGACCTTAATATTGCATAACTAGAAGCAATTATTAGTCTTGTTGTCTCCTTATGCCTCTATTTTCTTACTATCCTGTTGTTACTGCACATGTCTTCATAAATGTTGTGTTTTTTGCTTTCCTTGAGTCGAGTGTCTCTCTACCTGCCAAGGGAGGGGTAGGTCTGTGTACACTCTACCCCCCCTTGAGCAGGCTGTTTATTCCAGTCTACTTGAAATATTTGGAGAGCAATTTTGGGAAGTTATTTTTAGCTAAATGAGTTTATGTAACTTGGCTGTAAGATGTATTTTGACAGACTGTATTTGCTAAAAGAATATGAAGCTTGTGGTGTTGTTTTTCTTGTTTGAGAAACTATAATGCACTTTTTTCATTGGTCAGTTTATAGTTTTGCCTGAAATTCGATATGACTAATGGTTGATGTTTCGTTTTATGACTAGATTCCAATCCAGTATGGGCCTCTCACAGTATCCAACTCCAGCAGATGCAGGAGTGCTATGTGTTATTCTAGTGAACACAGCCATATCCATCTCCATTGTCAAGGAGATGGTCCGATCGATCCTTCATGTGATTGGCATCCACATTGCATCATGGGACGATTATTCCATCGAAGGCTCCTTGGACCCGTTTGAATGTCGCAGAAGCCCATCAGAGTCATATATGGAGGAATTCAGAAGCCATACCCCTGCAATTCGTTATGATTCAATCTGTATCTCTAACCACGCTGAGAAAGAGTGCTCAGTCTGCCTGGCGGATTTTGAGCCTGATGCAGAGATAAACCATCTCTCATGTGGCCATGTTTTCCACAAGCATTGTTTAGAGAAGTGGCTCAAGTACTGGAATGTAACTTGTCCACTTTGCAGGAATTACATTATGTCTCAAGAAGGCGAAGAAGATACTTGTCCTATGTGAGGTTAGAAGTTTATTAAGGCTATAACACTACTATACATCTTGAGGATGTCCTGGTGTACAGCTTAGTAGTGTACAGGCTGAGTACATGCAATGGTTGATCTTTGACATTGGGTAGTTCTGTAGCTTTTCGTATTTGTAATGCTTGGCGTCCTCTCAGAGTGACGGGTCTCTTTACTGTGACCAAGAATTCATACATTTGCGTACATAATATATGGAAGATTTTGCTATGATGTTTT
The DNA here is from genome assembly GCA_029582245.1 of Solanum etuberosum. NCBI lineage: Eukaryota > Viridiplantae > Streptophyta > Magnoliopsida > Solanales > Solanaceae > Solanum > Solanum etuberosum. The sequence continues at coordinate 36,254 of JAJONR010005217.1, read as the reverse complement.
CCATCATGAATGGTCTCTTTCTGCTTGCTTAGTTATGTGTTTTCTGAGAGGTTATTTTCAGTGTCCGGGAAGCTATGTTGTTTGGCCGTGTTGGATCCTCTAAAAAGGCACTACTTTTGGACGATTTGACATGCACCGGACAACATTTTTTGGGTGGGGATGGAGGGGTTAGGCAAAAGCATGTGCAATGATTGAACTCAGAATCAACCAATAAATAATATAATGTACAACCAAGCATTCTTCATGACTTCACAACTAATGAGAGACAGAAAACTTTAGTCCTTATTACATGTTTAATTACAGATGAAATGCCATAGGAAGACAGTAAGAATTACCCTAGATATGAAACATTACTTTTGAGTAATTTTCCAGCATCCATCCTATGCATCAGAATTTGAGTATTTGAGTCATTTTTCAGCAGCCAGTTCAGAGAGTTTCGAGCCAACGGACATGCTATTTCGAGTTAGGCTAGCAGTCCTGTGGTATCTGCATCTGAAAGAACCGGCGTGTGTGGTTGGTGAGCACAAGCAGTTATACTTTGCGCTCTTTGGTTGGCCTGAAGGTGAGGATGGCATTGAAGATGCCATATGCTTCATGCCCTCCAAGACACTGCTTGGCACAATCAACTTCTTCTTAGGTCGTCCAATCTCAATTGTATGTTCACTCACACTTGATTGTTTAGCCATTTCTTGAGTGGACTCTGCAAAAGAGAGCCATTGTTAGAACAATAATCTTTTGTATGATCCTTCTAAAGTCGTAATCAACCATAGGTGATGACAGTTCTGGCAAATTTCAAGGAAGCATGGCTGCTTGCTAGGCTTTAAGTATTTTCTTTTCTATGACCCACATAGGCATGTACTAGTTGGTATTATTTGTCATGAATTATATTGCATGCAATATGAGAATCTTGACTCTTGAACAAGACATCGTTTCATATAATGAAAGAAATTTTGATCGATGCACATTGATAGAAAAGATGTTAGGTGACCTTCTCCTGTTTGCCTAACCCTTGATTGGCACCGATAATGGAGGCAAGATTTTCACGTTCATCATCTACTATAGATGAAAGAAAAAAATTCAACGAAGGGAGTTCAGACAAACCCCTTCCACCTTTGTTGCTCCCTCCTTCCTTATAGGCACAACTATTTGATACTTACGCTGGTGAAAGTAAAAAAAATAACATGTGCAATAGTCAAGGTGCATGCAAGTTGCCCGAGCATCACCCTTTTAAGGGACAAAGACGGAGAAAAGAAAGAAGGATATAAACTAGAAAACTTATGAAGAATATTCATTTTCATTTCTTTTTAATCTCTCTCTTCACTTTTCCAAATGAAATTGGGTTTTTTTTTTCTTCCTTGAATTCAAATGGAAATGCATGATTGTGTGTCAACATTACGTACTTTGTTTCCCACCATATGTCTAACATTATGTTACCATGATCAAAATTAACATCCAATTTTCCATCATTAAAGATTTAAAAAAAAGGCATTTACATTAAAGAGTATAAAAAAAAGAAAAAAAATCATATGAAGATGGTAACATAACATTTAATACCTGGAAAAATCTGATTGGGGGAATTGTTGAAAGGTTTGCAATGAAATAAGAAATATGAGAAGACGGAAAAGGAGAAGGATTCTAAGGAGAATTCCTCCCAAAAGAAAAAACAATTCCTCTCCAGGAATAATTCTTAGTTTCTCCTCTCATGTTTATGCTTTGCCTTCTCCTGAGGCTCTGGTCATTTCTGTTTTTTACACCACTATTTTTTTTTCCTTTTTTTACTTTTTATTATTATATTAAAATAAATTGGGAGAAAAATGAAGTCTTTTTTCTCATATAAAACATGTTGTTTGGGCCAACTTGATAATAGCCAAAAACAAGTCACCCAGACTCCCACAATCTTTGGTACAACAACAACAATGGGCCTGGGAAGGGTAGAATGTACGCAGACTTTACCTCTACCTCGTGAAGGTAAAAAGGTTGTTTCTGAAGGACCCTTGGCTCAAGTGCGACGATAAGAATAAGCTTGAAGTCCTCAAGTGTTTTCCTTTCTATATTTGGAAGAGAAGATGGGAACCCACAGTGGTATTGGGGAGTTGTAAAGACAGGGATAAGCTCTCAGAAATCTTAAAATTCAGCTGTAAATTGCAAAACCATAGTAATGCTGGCAATACAAATTCACAATTTCAATAAGAAAGCGGACTCTATAAGTAGAAGGATGTATAATAGTAGCAGTCAGTTGAAACTTGAAACTTTATGTTCTCTTCACTTTTGGGTCATTTTCAAAAGGATTCGATCCTTACCGGGCATAAGAATTTCAGAATGACCAAGTCTCGCTACTTACTTGGAAGCAAGAGATTTTGCAGGAACTGAAAATACGCACAGTTGTCAATCTACCTATTTCCAATGACACTGGAAAAGCATGATTCTATCTTCAACAAGCCAACGAGTAGCAGTATGTAATAAAGGATGCATCGAGTTATTCCATATATGTCAAGTACTTAAGTTCTACTTGTGGAGGATATGGAAGTATGCTAGAATGCACATTAACTACCTATTTGGCCATAAAAATTATTCACATTTTTCCAGAATCAAACCCTGAGAGAAGCATTTTGATTCGCATAAGCACAAAATGAGATCAAACAACAATTTCACGATTAATGTAACTGCAATTTGAGTCAGAAACACAAATGAGATTCTTATTACTTACCAAATGAAAGGATACAAGCTTGAAGCAGACACCGAATACAATGTAACTACACGATAAAGAGGTACCAACTAAAGAAATAATCTGTGATTGCTATTCAAAATAGATACTTACTAACAAGCTTACCTAAAACAACAGTATGGTATAGATTTACCCAAAAACTGCAAGAGTGAAGCTTCAAACGCCAGTCAGAAATTAGCTGGACGAAGTGCATGTATTGATCCCATCCTTGCAGTCTCTGGTGAGATCATTAAATGTCTCAACCTGCTTTTTACCCCTAAAGAAAACTTCCGTATCAACTGAAGCCCTCATGTACCCATCAAATTCAACTGGATTCCCATTATTAAGTTTTGCTGTCTCTGCATACCACTCACTTTTATCATCCCAAAGATCTTTATATTCGTGAAGGAAATGGGTGGAATACTTGTCTTTTAAAGGGTCAAAAAAGGATGTATCTGGTTCATTGGTTGCAATGTACAGGTTCCTCCCGTCGTCGATCTTGTCCTGTAAGCTAGACAGTAGAGCTTCGGGAGAAGTATCTTCCGCCAAATGTGGCCACATTTCACGATTCCTTGCCTTCTCGCCCCTTACAACATGAACTGAGTCATAATCCCAATTTAACCTCGATGAAATAGCTGAGACGATGTCCATCAATCGTCTTGATTTCCATACCAGATGCCATGGTCGTTGAACGACAGATTCTGTTTCACCCTCACATACCCTGTACCAGTAATTATCTGGCTCCACGGAACCAAATTTCCTCATGATTAAGGTATCCTGCACTCCAGATAACTTCATCGGTGTAATCCTAAAATCCTCCACAAGATGAAGACTTAATCTGTCTTTTTTGTGCCATTGGTCCCAATCTGACCAAAACTGGACCTGATCAAGGACTGACGCTGAATCCTTTAAGTGCTCAAAATCGAAGTAAAACCTGAAATCCTTTCCTTCCTCATCTACACCGGATGAAGTGTAAATCTTGGATAAACAAATACTTAAGTCCATTATCAAGGTCCTGTTCAAATATTGAGCCTCGCCCAATGCACACATGAAGCTCCAAAGGTAATGGCTCATGCTCTTGCACCTATCCCCACCTCCAAAATAAATCAAATACTTACCATTACCAAATGAACTCTCCGATTCCACCACAGGAAGTGAGTCATTTACAGCTTCCCCAACAACAGGCAGAGCAATAGGTTCACCCTCTGTCTTAGGAGTTACCTTCTCGAATCCCTCGTCTAGCTTACCAAGAGTTCTGTCAGACCCTGCCCTGTTCTTTCTCTTCCTCTTGCGAGCATTTCCACCAGAATGATAATCACCTATACTAACCACGTCAAGGGTGCAGTTCTCCGACCTAGAAACCACAAAAGACCGGTAATCCTTATAAAAGGCAGCACTCTTCCCTTCCTTAGGCCTAAACCGCCACGCCATATGGCAGGAACTATCATTAGACCCCCTGACCGGCTTCCCAAACCGGTAAAAATGTATGTCCTTAAACTTCTCAATGGCAGCTCTCATCAACAAATGAAACACATCCGGATCAGTGCAATCAACAGGATCATCAATCTTGCCACTACAGTCCAAATTATTCTCAGTGACACCCCCACCATCAGCATTCTCCGGTACATCAACATCATTGAGGTTAATGAACGTCGTAAACGCTGTCTGATTAGCACCAAGAAAGTCCTCACCAGTCCTCACAACACTATCATCAGCTCTAAATGTAGCATTAGATTTGGAAGTAAGGAAATTAGTGATTTTTGCTGAAGGGTGGAACAATGGGTCTTCAGGCTGATAAGTTGCAGCAATTATAGTGAAAACCAAAACCCCAACAACAAATATAGTGAAACAAAGATTCCCAATCATAGCCATTGCATTTTGACCCAAATTTTCTGGCCTGAAACTTCCACTCCTAGACAGCAAAAGTGAAGGCCGACCCAACATTTTTCCCCACTTTTTCTCACTATAGCATTAAAGCTTCAAACACAACAAGAACTAAATCTGTAAAATGGACAAAACATATAATTAGACTACTACCACCACTCAACAAAATGACTGAAAGGGTATTCAAAAAACATGAAATTTGACAAAGTAAACCAAGAATTCATAGATCTGGGTAAGTACAAACAAGAATTGACTATGTTAAAGCTGAAATTATGCTTTCAAACGACTTTATACAGTATAAAGATTACTTTTTTACCTCATACAGCTTGGTGATTGAACATAGATTTCAGTACTTCTCTTTCATTCTATCTCTGTGTGGAGAGTAATCAGTGAAGTAAAGCTAATTAGATTAATATTGTACACCGACAAAAACATCGGGGGTCGAAATGTGATTAGCGAATAGAGTGAGGCCTAAATCACGGAACAATATAAGCATTATGCGTGTTTCGAAAATTTGTAGCGTCACCCCCTTGGGTTTTCTTATTGACTAAATTATCCTCTGACTAGGTAGCCGGACTAGCGTGGCCCCTATCCGGAGACATACTAGCCGGACTAGTGGGGGTCCTATCGGGAGACATACTGAAAATCATGTCTTTCGAACCGAACGCAATGTCTGTCTTCCGAATTAAAAAAAAAGGGCTCGTTGGGAAGAAAGATTATGTGCGACCTGTAGAGCACATATAAAACACAATCGGGTTGTTCACGCAACAAATTATTCTCTCAGAGAACGAGAGGGGTCTGAAAGTAATAGCCTTATGCTATGGCCGGCCCAGACTTACTACCTTTACATTTTTACTATTGTGATGTGAGCCCTTCAGGTTGAATCTTTATGGTTTGTAATTTTCTTTTTTCAAATTTTTATATTGATTTGTAAGCATGTGGAACTTTAGCAAACAAAAATAGGAACTTTATTAGTATAAAATAACTAGAGATTGAAAATCATTACTTCCTCCGATCTATTTTACTGGTCATGATTATTAAAAATTATTGATCTAAAATACTTATCATGATATTTTTCTTTTATCGAAAATAAAGAAGGTCGAGAATGATCTACGATGCATTTCATGTTTTTAGAAAAACAATACTTGTCGTTTTTAAATATTAAGATAGAATTTTAAATTTAAAAAAATTGACCATAGCTCTTACTCTATTAAATATGGAAAAAGATTAAAAAGTGTTTAAAATATAAAAATTAAGTAACTAAAAGAAATTTATTATTTTTGTTTAGGACTGTTACAGTTATAATCTTAATTGTAGATCCAGAAACTCAAAAGAAGAAAAAAATGAGTTCAAACTCCATAAATAATTCATAGATTTCGAACTTAATAAGCATCATAGATTTTTCGTGTATAATTGAAGGCTTTTTTGTCTAAGTTATTGGCTCATGGTCATCATTTAGGAAAGGACGTTGCTCTAGCTAGAACTCGATCGAACAAGAATTATTCCATCGGTTGTCAATTTCTTATTCATTGTGTTTGGCCTGCTTTTTCTCATCTCAAACCATAACTAATTTGTAAGAAAGCAAGCCTTTCAAGTAGGGCGTAAATGAAGGCAGGCGATCCAATCAGAAGATAAAAAAACTAAAATTTTGAGTTTGTGAACTCTGATTTTTTAAGAAGCAACTAACTGTGGGACTTCCTAGCGCAATTTTTTCGATTTAGTCGGGCTCCGATAGGAGTACTGGATACCGGGTGGGAAAAGAAAAAAAGAAGCTAACTGAATTCTAAATAAATTGTTTATACATACAAAGCAAGGAAGTCAAGATTAAAGGAAGAAACTGCATATGGTCAAATGTCAGAGACCTTATTCAGTGAATTTTCTTCTGCAGAGGAATCCTTTCTAACAAAATGGTAGATATAACATCATGAAAAATGGCAATGTGCAAGTACTTGCAAACTTTTACAAATGTGTGATTAAATTAGAAATGTACAATGCTCATTAAGGTCAAGAAAATCACCTAAGCAGGACCACTGGTTTTACCACCAGCATGTACTAGCTACTAGTTTCCGGTCATATGGCCTTTGCAACTCCGCGTCTTTCCACATAAAATCGGGCAGAGGAAGAAGAGCTAATATAGTCCATCATTTACATAGCTGCTGTTTTCTTAGCTGTATACTGGTCTATGTGAAAACCTGAAACTACCTAATTATTCATGAAGACTGCACCTTTGAAGGGGTACACGATGAAGCCCTCAACTGTAAACGACTCATGCTCAGCTCCATACTTCTGTGAACCATGTCTTGCAACAATCTCTTGGCTGTGTCAGCTGCTTTATCTGTTCCATCAACTTGTGCAGCGAAGTCGTATACTATTCTCTCCAATGTGGAGGATGAGAATCTATTTTCAGGAGGAGAGTCTCGAAGCAAGTCTAAAAGTGTTCTAGCTCTTTCCTGAGCTTGAGGTATGCCCTCTGCAGTTAACCGTAAAAGGCCTGGAATGGCGCCTTCTTTGAGAATGAGTTCCCTGTACTTGTCTCGGCTGCTTTGACACAATGACAGCAAAGCCCCAACAGCGTGTTCTGTGCTGACGAGTGACCCATCCTCAACAGTTTCGACTAGAGTAAGTATTCCACCATCTGCATTTGTGATTGCATCTCTTCCCTCCTCAGAATTAGAGAGAATTTCCAGTAGCGCTGTGGTTTTCTCGGCAAACTTGGAATATTTCTTGCAGTCTTTGAGGAGATTCATTAGTGGATAAACCGCTCTAGCATCAAGAACCAACTTGTGATCTTCTTTGCTTGTGGAGAGATTGTGGAGGGCTGTGACGGAATCAACCCTTCCTTGAACAGTTCCTGAACTAAGGATCTGCACCAGAAGAGGTCCAACTCCGGATGCAGCTATTGTTGGCTTATTGGCTGCAGCAGCTGATAATGTCAAAATAGCAGCAGCTGCTAGTTCTTTCAAATTGCCATTTTGGAACTTGAGGAGCTCCACAAGAGGAGGGATGGCACCAGATGCAACAATCCTTATTTTGTTTCTGATAAGTTTGAAAAGAAATATAAGGAGATAAGTTGATTATCCTTATCAAGCAATTATTACAAAATAAGGGAATTTCAAAAAGAACAATGACGATATATCATATATGTCCAAGGATACCAAAGAAGCTGTTAAAATAAACCAATGGGAAGGTCAGGAGAGAGAGAGAGAATACCAAAGAAGCTGTTAAAATAAACCTACGGAAAGGTCAGGAGAGAGAGAGAGAGAGATAGAGAATACCAAAGGAACTGTTAAACTAAACCTACGGAAAGGTCAGGAGAGATAGAGAACTTGGACATTCTCATTATATGCTATTCCTAAACAGGGTTGTTGTTGGCAAGTATGCAGAAACCATCCTTAGCTGAAACGAAGAACTCTTGCTTACATGAGCAAAGGAAAGAGGAAAATATAACCATGTGAGCACATCAACTATCCTCTATTCTGTATAATCATCCATCTTTACTCCCGAATTTATTGAGAATCTCCAATGCCAAATTAACAGAAAACAAACAATTTAACCACATCTACATGTAAGAAAAGGTACAGTAATTATGAAACCAGACGATCAAGCTTCAGATCATGGCTACTTTTGGCCATTCTTTGGGGGTATAACTATAACCACAGCATGTCTTGAGCATTGACATCTTAATTGTACCAATAACAAGGAAACTCTCAAGGAAATAAGGCACCAATCACCTAACAAACAAGGTGAAGAAAGATTTGGAAGTACACCAAGAGAACACAAAATAATTAGAAAAACAAGACAAAAAAGGGCGTGTTAGCCCGGTTCGCTACGAAGGAAAATGTTTTCCAAGGTTTCTTATTTTCTTGTGTTAAGTGCATAAGCAAGAAATATTATCCTAGAAGCATTTGTAAATAATCTAAGACAAATACTATGTGAGGTGGGGGTGAGGGTGTGGGGTGGGTGGTGGGGATTGGGCTACAGGGGTGGGGGTGAAGATGAGGTGTGTTGGATGGTGGGGAGAACACAATCAATGTGAAATGTTGTAGAATTTTTTTTCCCTACTTCAACTAGCAAAGTCATTTTCCCCATTTGGAACTTGTTTTCCTAGAGAATATTTTCCAAAAAATTTGGCCAACCAAAGATGGTAAATTGAAAAACATTTTCTGCCAAATGTTTTCCTCCATACCGAACACACCCAAAGAACTTCAGATAAAAGGAAAGACAGAAACTAGGGGAGGACAGAAAAAAAAAACAAATTATATGTCAAACAAATGATACCATTATCTAGCCGTTTTACAACCTGGAGAGAAAGAAAGCTTCCCTCCCTTGAGTCAGTAGATAGATCAGGAGATGATGCGTATAAAGATGATTGAGCCATGGACATATTGTACAGTTACGGCCTGTGAGAAGTTCATTTACATGCCTAACAAGGGTGATTTTTTTCCTCTTTCAAATAAAACACGAAAATGGAAAGAAGATGTATTCTGCCCTGACCAAAAGTAAGATATTACAGGAACAGGATGACATCTTCTAGTGAGATGCAAAGGTGCAAGAACTTCACTATCACGGCAAGAAGCCCAAAGATCACAACTTTTTGACCTTTCAAAATCTCAACCAGATTCCAGAACACAGTTTACGAATACCTTGAAATCGTAGTTGTTGCACATTAAATGTAAACTTCTTTTCTGGCTCCAAACAGGCATTGACGAGCAAAGGTTTAGTATTAAATACGACTTTTAAATGCAATTTTTTGGTAAGAAATCTTTTTTGGTGCGCGAAACTCGACTTCTAAAGGCCAATTTAGGGTCTCAGCTCGGCCCAATAGCTCATTCGTCAGAGAATCTTCTAGGTTTATGTTCTTCTATGAGTATTTTACAATTTTACATTGCTGCTTTGCCAGAGAGACAAGGCCCTTGGTTCACAGCCTACAATTGAGATGCACTACTATTATATGGTGACCTGAGTCATGCACTGGAGGTGGCGGCGGTAGCCAAGGCAACTTCTTCCTTGGCGCATGAACTCAAGGTCACTGATATGATTTAAATATTATCTGGTATGGTTCTTGTTATCTGCTAACCTTGTATAAGTGTCTTGTTCCTTTTCTTCCCATAGCTCCCAGAACCCTCCCCCTCAGGGTGCAACTAAGAAACCCCCCATCAACCTCCCCATTATTGGACCCAAGTATTGCACGCAGACTATCAGTTAGGGCATGTTCACCTCATTGCTTCCCCAGGCCTTTCAAGTGAATTTCACAGTTGCACCACACTTCGTTTAGACCTTTTAAAACACCAATGAGAAGATGCCACATTGAAATGTGCTTCTAAAGATAAAAACTCAATGAGTCGTGATGTATCTCTATCTGGGGGAACTGGAATATCCTTTTGGCCTAACAGTCCCTAGTCCTTTTCCATATCGTCTTTCTTCATATATGAAGTATTAGCGTCAGTATGGATATCTTAATTCATATACAAAAAAACTACATGCCCCCATCCCAGTCCAGTGGCCAACTCTTTATCCCTATTTTGCAAGTAAAACTAAATCGCGAATGTCATCATGACATCTAGGTGACAATAACTCATAACTAAGTTAAGAAATTATACTTTAACATAAAATTCCTGACGAATTAGCTCTGGTTGTTCTCTGATAACTAATATTCATTGTTCCAAATAGCTCTTTATGTATGAAGCTGATGTCCACCGTGGGGACTTGTATAGCTGGTTTCTATATTTGAGCATCTTCTTATGTACAAGACCCATTCCATTACACCAAAGTCTTAATTTAGAGCTTCCTACAGTTAAAATCATAGTTGTTTGTCAACAAAGTGGAATATGTATGACTTACATTAAATCCACCATTTTCATCTAATAGCACTTTTCCTTCTCACTTACACAGTAATAAATATTCCCAGACTCAACATCCAAAATTTTCAACTTTACCGGGGAAAAAATCAGAACCCTTACCATCTAAATCATCTAGACCAAGAAAACACCATTTTCAAACTAACCCACAAAATTCTTTCAATTTCATACCTATAACAAATATCCACAAATACATATTTCTCAAAAACAAAAAAAAGTTTAATAGTACGAACCTTTCATTACGAGAGGCAAGATTAAGGAGGGCTAATAAAGCAGCTTCACGAGCAAGTAGAGAATAAGAACAAGGCTGAAGCATATCAACCAACGGCGGAATAACGCCTGCGGCGGCAAACCGTGAACGAGTCTTACCGGAAAACGACGATTTCCTCACTAATTTCCTAATTTCCTTAGCTGCTTCAATTTTCTCTACCTCTTCCACTGCACTCTTCAACTTTTCCGCTATCTCCTCTATCACATTCTTGCACTTTCTGTTCTTCTTCTGCATCTGCTCCTCCTCTTCTTCTTCTTCCTCTTCAAGATTGCATTTTCCTTCTTCTTCTTCTTCTTCTTCCATCAATATCTCCTCTTTTACCATTTTTCTGACACCCTTTTGAGCTCTCTTTCAGAGGGTGTATTCAACAATGGAGATTCTGTTGATTTTTTTTACAGATGAAGAAGAACTTTATTCAGGATTCAACTGTTGTACTTTTCTATTTAGAGGTTGTACCTATTTGGGACTCTTGAGTCTTTGCGTATTTTATGGTAATTTACCACCTATTACATTTACACCCCCTTAAGTTTAAGGAAATATACATTAACTACCTTTTACTTAGGAAGTAACGCCCCTTTCAATCCAAGAAAAAAAAAAAAAACTATATTATTTATCTCAACTAAGAAAAATAGAGATAATTTATAGGAAATAAGTTCTTTTTCAAAAAATAAAATAGGAGTATTAAAATACTAATTGGAGATACTTCAATAAAACAGAATGTATTGAATTTTTAGCATGTACAACTATCAAATCAAAGCTCGATAAAACAATTAAAAATTATTAGTGAGGGAGAGGGACTTTTTTTTAACTAGTAAATTGAAAAGAAGAAAAGGAGAAGGTGTTGATTAAGAATAAGAAATAATTATGCTTAGTAGTAGTAGGCAAGTTATTTAAGTAAAGTGTATTTAGAAATTAGGATAAACTTAAGCATCGCATTTATCCTATATATAAAGGAGTTTTAAAGATTGAGATCATGTGATTTACGTAGTCTAATTTCAATTAATCACGATATTGTCGTCATAGTTAGTTCAATAATGCATGCATTAATTAATATACAATATCTTTTAATCATTTTGATATGAAGAGAATGATTCATCAATGGTGAAAATAATACTAAAATTATGAAAGCTAAAGGTGTTCTTCTTGATGTGGCCTAGTCTGGATTTAATTATAAAATAATGGTCCTAATGCAATTAAAAAATGTTAATCAAGTAATATAGTTTATTTTTATATGAGTCTAATTAACGATCGTGTGAAGAAGGTGGGGGAGAGTAGGGTGGTATGATTGATTGAAATGAATTATTGAAGGTTAGATATTGAGACGTGTATAAAGAAGTTCACTTAAAGTTGAATTATGAAAAATATATAATTTAAATTTACATATGAATAGTGTAAATAATTTGATCCTATTAAGTCTAAAATTATCTGTAATAATAAGTATAATTAAGATAAATGATGAGACAAGTAATCATTAAATGAGAATTTAAAAGTCTATGTGATTGATTGTTTGATATTTTAGCCTATCAGTGAAAGTTTTATTCTCCACTTTGTAAGTCTTTTCTCTTTCTCTCTAAATATATTCTTTTTGGTAAAAATGAATTAAAAGACAATATTTTATAGGTAGGACAAACCGGGAGATAACACAATATTTTCATTATGTTATCATCATGACATCAAAGAAAAGTTATTCTAATGATACAAATAAGGAAAACAACATAAATTCAAATTAATATTGCTCTCAAATAAATATTGGACACTAAATAAAAATCGGAGAAATGTCACATATGGAAATATATTGTTCTATACTCTATTTGTGATGTGTTATTTATTTATTAGAGTAATTAGAAAATGCCTTTTTCAAATTACTTAATTAGGATGAAATTATTAGAGAGGGTACTACTAATTAATATTACAAGAAAAGTAGTCACCAAACAAAGTTCCAACAAGTATATGATTGGATTTCTTTGTGGGCTCCTCATATTAATCTATATAAATAATAATACATCCTTAATAGTCCCTTCTAAATTAAATTTGAATTACATACATCAATAGCAAGACTCTTTTCCATAGGTTTGTATCACAAAGATCATAAGCTAATAGTTAAAAGTTATTAGTATATATAACACAACATACTCCTGCTTTAATTTGTTTGTCTTATTTTTTTTAAAAATGTTTTAAACCATATTCTCTATTTGTAACGTGATTTAAAATTATAAGATTAAAAGGGCATGTTGATACATTACACACCTCGTTTAAAATTCAAACGTCTTTTTTATTTTTTTTAAACTTTGTCATGTCAAATTAAGACAAATAAATCGTAACGGAGGAAGAAGTATTAAACTAGCAGCTCCTTGAACTTGGCAAGAATATACCATATATCCATTACACTTTTCCCAACAATATATCAAGGATTTCCAAACCTAAAGTTACTTTGGACACTTCACATGTTGGTAAATGGTTTGGTTACCTACCAATTATACCTAGTAATATACTATTATTAATTTGGTCAATCTCAACCAACTAAGATTAGTTTTTAAAATTGATGGCGGCCATATTTACTAAACAAGAATAATTATGGAGAATTACATTGTATATACGTATAATAAGTCATTAATCTCATAAACATAAGAGCGTTTTCTTTTTTTAATTCCTTTAATAAGATTCATGTTTTGGCTAGTAGAATATATCTCTATGTGTATATGTAGAATTAGTCTTTTTGCATTTGGTTGAAATTTTAATTCCAATATAAATAATTAGATTGGAGAGATCTTTTATAGCGTTCTTTTTCTATTTGGCATAGTCTTTTCTCTGGTAGGCTTTTATAAGGGCGGGTATGAGAAGGCATCCCCTCTCCCTTGTCAAAGCTTCGTTAAAAGCTTGTTTTGCTTGTTGACAAGCTTATGATAGTTCTCAAATCGTCTAGTCATAATTGTATTTAGACGAAATGCTCTTAATTCTAGGTATAGTTTTGAGTATCCAAGGTCCAATGGACCCAAGTGATTTGGAAGATAATGTTTGTATTTTGTATGGAATTATAAATGTACTATTCTTATGACATGTCTGATATTCTTGGCACTTTGTCCTATAATTTGGCTCATAGTTTGTTGTTGTATAGCACTTGTTTAGATGTCTAGCAAAAACGAAAATCAGCACTTTCGAGACATACTTTTTTGGCACAATACATAGAAAATTTCATTTAAACACTCACGCTATGGCATTTATCGATTGAACACTTGTATACATGATAAAATATTCTCATTAGATACTTACCAGGTCAAACTTGAGAAAAGTTTCTCCATATATTCTCAAGTGCTCATAAATTAACTATTTAAAATATACCAACTCCTCCAATTATACATGTACATTAACCTCAATAAGGCATAACATCTCGAGCTTGTTCCAATTGAGGTTGATGTAATGTAATTAAAGAAGGTAACATATTCTGTAGTTAACATATCCATATAAGACGGTTGAGAATATGTGCAAAAACTTTTCCAAAATTCGAAAGAAAGCTAGTAAGAACACTTAATCATTTGTTCAGATGCTCAAAACAAGACTTAAATAAATGTCTAAATAAAAAAAATTGACAAGTTTAAGAGGTTGTCGATGCATCCCGCCACCGGTACAGATTCAATGTGAAGTACCAGTAGTAACTTGCACATTGTTTCTCTTCAAATTCAGGCATTTCTTAAACAAATCCAGGCATTCCTCATCTCACAAACAAACATTTCATTATACGAAAACACTGCAAAGAGGAAGACAATTCATATTTTCTGGCTTCTGCAGTCCCTTTCTGGCAAATTTGGCACTGCAATATCAAGTGCATTCCCAGAGTGCCAAGACTAACAGTGAATTGCACGCGAGATCACCAACAAACTCGAGCAGTATAAATTCACCACACAATTTACTGCGAATAATGCCGCATTTTTCTTTGCACCAATCACCAATTACAACAGTTCCTCAAAATCAATTTACAGGTACAAAGATACGAACGAAAGCAGGATGTATGAAAAAAAACCCGAGAAACCTCATTGCTTTCGAGAGTCCTAAAATCCTATCAAAAGGAAGAAATATATAGGGAAGAAAAATGTTTAGCCTCTGATGGTTATTCTACCAAAATGTTCAAAACTATAGAAGGCAATAAAGTTGTAAACAAAACCAATCGGCATATACCTGCCTCAACTAAAATCTGCCACTATCAGTTACAGGAGGATTCACCATTTAAATCCTCAGTCCAAGCAAAGAAGAGACCTTTGGTGAAGTTCTCTTCTTTGACACACCCTTCTTAATTTACAGTCAGCCTGGCACACTTCTTTCCAACATTTGCTGGAACCATTCCTCCACATCAAAACATGTTGCAACTCTAAAAACTCCAATGACAATTTTCATTTCTTGTTTTATGCTTTGCGAACAAAAGAATAGCTCCTCAATAACTACTTGGCCAGTTCATCTGTGCATGCTGAGGCCGTTGATAGACGTTGCCGGTTGGTCCAACCATATCAACTGGACCAGCTATTGTTTGAGACTGCTGCAGAAGTGGATGAACAGTTGATGCTGTAACTGGTTGAGCTGGGTGATAAACACCAGCAAAAGTTCCATGACCTGGTTGAGTGGGTGTTAGAGCCACTTGACCCTGAGGAAGATTATAAAAGGAACTTGCTTGCAAGCTAGATAAATCTCTATTGTGCGCATTAATCCACACACCTGAGCTTTCACTCTGCAAAAAAGAGATGTTGCATCTATAATCACACTCTTCAAACATTTACACAGATGATAAATATTTATGAAGTGGTGGAAGGAAATCAATTAGGTCAGGGACCTCCTTGACAATGCTATTTCACAGGGGAATAGGGCATTGAGGCAATGGTACAAGATATTTAATCAGAGTAGGAAAGATAAGTTGAAGTCTAAGCAAACCAGTATGCCAACTTATTCTGGAGGCAACAACAAATCACATTCAGAAATTCTAATTGTTATCTCTGTTTCAGAAATACAGAATTCTTCCCTCAACTAGAATGCAGACATGGGATAAGCCAAAGCCTCTATTAGCATACACTTTGCTAGGAAATGGACAACTGGTAACACATAAAGTACATATAGTATTAATGGATGTATTACAGTTATAAACAAAACTAAGATCAAACTCAATTTGACATATTAATGTACTCCAATTTCTTTTGATGAAGTAGGATTTCACTAGAAAGAGCTTCCACTGGATGCAATAGTTACAGCAAAAGAGGAAATGTCAGTCCAGATTACAAAAAAAAAAAAAAAACTTAAAAGGCTAAATCAGTAAGGAACTGATAGAATCCATGAACGAGTCAATACTATTTACTGGAGAAAAGTTAGCCAGCTAAATAGGCTAACCAAACAACTAGCTTTGAGTGAACATATTTGAGTTGATACCCCCATCAAGACATCTCCTATTCCTTTCACACCAAATACACCAAAATATGCAAGCTGGGACCATAGTCCAGATCTTCCTGATGGGGTTCTCAACTTCCCTAGAGGCCCAACTGATATAATGTACTCCAATTAGATTAGACTGATCAGTTTTTGGCTTTAATTCTTACCAGCCTAACCACTACCGCTCAAAGCATTTCAAGCTCTAAATACCACAGTTTTCACTATTTTCAGCAATAATGATGCACACATTCTCAGGAAATATTTCAATGGAGCATAAAGAATCACCAACATTGCTAAGAGCAGATAATAGGGCCAACCTGTTGTCCACTCACATAGACATTACTCTCCTGGAACTGAGATGCAGAAAGATCCTCATTGGAAGCAGGGTTTCCAGTCGTTGTAGCTGAAGTAGGGTTATAGTTGACAGGAGAGGATCCATATGGCGCATAAGTGCCAGGCACTCCCATGTGAGCTGGATTTCCCACATTAGCTCCTGGTCTATATTGCGAAAGTGAGTATCTGGGAACAGCTGATGGTGGAGGTGGATATATACCGCCAGCCTGAGGCTGCTGGGAAAATGCACCATTGCTTAATAATTGATGGATGGCTGCTGGTGGAACATAAAGTGGCGAAAAGTAGTGACCGTATGGAATGTAATTCGGAGGATAATGGGGCAGATGCATCCCTGTAGCCTGTCGAAATACGGGGATAGGTTGCTGAGGTACAGCTATAGAACTCTGCATAAGCCCAGCAGCTTGAGTCACAAGTGGTGTTGGAGCTGCTGCAGATAAAGCAGGACTATTCCCACCCTGCAGAACAATCAAATAAATAAATACAAGCACAATCCTAGGAGTGGGTCAACTGAAGCCAGCACATCAAAGCATCACAGTAAAGTGAGATATCCCTAAACTAATAATTGTTCTCTGTGCATTCTTTATTAAGCAGACTTCCCATGAAACTACTTGAACATCACCATAATAAGTTAAATCAAGACTGATCTGTTAAAAAGAACAGAAGGGCATCCAAACCAATGATTTTAGTACATATAGAGAAGTAATAAATATATTTACTCTTTACTCAGCGGCTTAATGAGAACTCCTACAATATTAATCAGGAAAGCATGTTCTAGCAAAAGGAAATTTGGTGCCGTGACAATTTAAACAGCATAGAATCTGATTTAATAGCTCTTCCATGGTTATTCAGAAAACATTTGGTGGAATATGATTCATGTTTATCATCTGGAATTATGTCTATAAGGGGTTAGAGAATTTTCACTATAATCTAGAAATATATTTATCTTTTCTGAATTTCAGTACGCTGCCTATCCAGAGCTGCATTTCATATTGTAGAGAATTGCCTTCTGTGCCAGCATAATAAAACTAAAGAATCAACTAGGCACTAATTATGACTCAAGCATACAGGGACAAGAGAGCTTTTCTAGGTCTTTAGCCAAACACCAGAACCCTAACCCTTAGCACACACTTCTCTTCCCTTCCCCTTCTGCTTATCTTTCTCCCCGCAAAATTAGAAAACAATTAGATACAAAATATAAACCAGAACTCAGCCGAGTTGGATTCTAACCTCTTGAGGAGATTGAGAAGTGTGTGGAGGCACAACTGCAACATTGTACTGGGTAGAAACACCTGCTGAATGAAAGGGTGAAATGTGGCCATCACTATCAGCACTTGAACGGTAGAAGTGGGGATAGTAGCTTGGGTCAATGGGATGCTGAACCTGAACAAATGAATAGATGTAAAACTTCTGAAGTATATAAGTATATTTTCTGAGCTTAACCACACAAATGCTTCAACATGTATTGATTATCATTGACACAAAATTTCTAAGAACATGTCAAATCATTTTCAGAGAAGCAATTGTTGTTATATAGTTCCTACAGCCATCACTATGAAATCAAGCACAACTGAACAAACATATGAATATCCTAGGTCCCTGACACGTATTGAGGTAAAACCAGTACACACTGAGTAAAGTGTTCAATCAAACTGCTGTGATGTTTAAAGCACCAATATGTAAGTTTGTTATACCAATAACAACTTGAGGCTTCAGAAAGTATTATAATGACAAAATAGGTAGATAAAAAATTATAGAATGAAGACCTACAAGGAAATTTGGAAGACGAGAAACATCTCGAGGTTGAGATTCAGAGTTTTCAAAGGGTAGCTGATTGCTCAACATTGGTGGCGCAAATCCAAAATTATAGTTGGGGGATGTATGAACAACTGAATATTGTTGGCCTGCCGGCAGAGTCTCTTGCTTCGGTTCACTGCACGCTGGAGCAGAGGATGAGATATCACCATCTCCTTTTGCAGGCAAACTCTCCTGTCCATGTGAAGATGGAGGCTGATCAGGATAATCTGTTTCCTCTGCAGCAGCTGATGCATTTTGATTACTGCATGCATTCATACAGAAGAAAAATGTCAGATGTGAAATGATAGAACTGGAGGACGTGCAAATCTATTCATGCATCAGAATCCAATTTTGATTTGGAAAGAAAAGACTTCAGCAAGTCCAGAATAAAAAACTAAGAGGCAAACATGCTCATGCGCACCAAAAACTGAAAAAATGGCGGATCTTTCTCAAAGCTATAGCAAGAATTCCCCCATCCCACCCCACCACCACACCCCCAACCAAAACAAATTCACACAAGCCTTTGAATATCTGTGTCCACGAAGATCTTTTCAAAAGAATAGCACCAGAAAATAAGAAAACAAGTTGAGTGCAAGGATAAGACCTGACTAAGAAGTTGTATTATAATGTTGAAAATTGAGCCCTGAAATTAAAAAAACTGAAGCTTGTGTCACTTGATACTTCAAGCACTGAATGTCAGGTAGTCAAGTTAAGTCTAAGTTACTCCCTTTATCCAGTTAAAGTGTCCTAGTTTCACTAGACATTGTTTTAAGTTGAGACTTGAAGTTTTTTGTTGGAATATACAAGTAGGTCGTCACCCAGGATTTGGTCTGGAGGTGAGAGTGCAGGCCATGATGTGTAGGTTAGACGCAAGGCAGGGTTTGAACCCTACAACAGAGAAAGCCTCTTATATTTAAGTGGAAAAGGGTAGAGGGGCGAACTCATTATCCACGAAATTTCCAACTTGCACTACGGCCCTTGGGGATTTCTCAGTTATCAATACACAATATATATCGGACCAAAAGGGAGAAAAGAATCCCCCAAGAGCTCAGTTCAAGTGGCAAAGGTTGAGAGATTTGTGACTTGGGTCACATGTTCGAGCCTTGCGCCATGCGAACAAAGCATGATATTTAAGTGGAGAAGGGTTGAGGGGAAGGCCCATTATCCTAAGTCTCGAAAGTTGTGGTTGGTCCTAAGAGTTGGCCCCAGACAGATTTCTCAGTCATCAAAAAAATGGAGAGAAGAACAAACTTTTGAAGAATTTTATTTTTATGGGAAAATTGGGTCCAAAGATACCTATTTTTCTCAACTAGGTGGACCCAACTTTGGGAAAACCTGGCACAACCCAAAGTAGAATAGTTGCACTGTGACAGCAGGAGTGGAACAAAGGGAGCAGAGGGTGTATCTAAATCATCTACTGATAGCATGTTTTGAGTTAATCCGTTAATACTACTGTTGAAACTAAAATTTGAAACCAAAAGACTTCTTAAAGATTCAATATAAGTTATTTATTCTTGGTTGATAAGTATAGATATAATAAAAATTACTGCAAAAAAACTTCTATCATATCAATAGGGGGAGCAGCAGAGAGAGAGAGAGAGAGACCTTGGAAGTTGTGCACTTGCAGCTTCTTCAATGCTCTCAGAAGATTCAGAAAGTGGTGGACTTCCATCATGCTCAGGAGCAATATTTGTGCTTGTGCCCAAACTAAAGCCAGAGTCAAAGCTTCCAAAACAGAACCCAAGTTTTTCAGACTCAGGAACGTGAAGGTGATTAGGGATAATAACATTTTCAACATCTGAAATGTGTGATTCCTCTAACTTCTTCTGCAGATCCTCAGTGACTTCTTTTGTTTCAGGAACAGAAGCAGGAGGCTGCGACAGAGTATTGACTTCAACAGAAACCGTAGAAACGCCAGATGAAGAAGAAGCAGCAGCAAGAGCAGACCCCTGAGCTAGATTACTGTTTACAGGCTTTGGCTTCCATTCCTTACAAGGACCTGGTGTAGGAAAACATAGAAGACAGTGTTATGCTTCCAGCGTGAATTGCTGGACAGATGGGGAAGACAAACTCTATTTGCTAAACTGCATTCTTTATCTTTTCCAATCTAACAAGTGAACTCGAACCAACAAACAAGCAAGGAGACTTACAGCACTAAGGTTCAAATTTTGGGAACACTCTAGTCATCTAATGACAGAGTTGCAAGCACACCAAACACAAAAACTCAAGACACTATACAACATTTCGAAAGTAAAAACAAACAAGTATCTAAACAAAGATCAATAATACTTTCTAACCTTTACCAGACAGTATCCAGCAAACTTCACTTATGCAAGGACCAGATGACTTGTAACGAGTCAACGGCCAATATTCTATTTTGAGAACGTGAACATGTTGCACTTAAACATTTCTGATGCAACATTTTGATTTGGGAAACTCAAACTTGAGCTAAGTTCCAGATGAGACTTTTTTTATTCGTGAACACTGAACAATTCTAAAAGTCGTATATGAGCATTTTATAAGGAAAAAATCCAAGTATGTACAATATGAAATGGGCTCGAGAATTAGGGACCTTCACGCAAACATTTTATAATGATGCTCATAATGATATATTGTTAACAAAGATAAGCAAACAAAACTTAAGTTTCCACTAGTTCAACTCATTTAAGCTATGCTGATCTCAATTTCAGCTCATATGACGAAATCAACAAGAATTCAAAAATTCAAAATTCTTGTAGCATGAAAAGCACCCTTTCTATATTCTTTTATGAAGAGAAGAACAAAGTTGTATCTCCATCACTGTTCCAAAAGGTTTACTCTCTATTCATTGTTTAGACATGCAAAAGCTTTTTTTTAATTTCACAAAAGCATCTCAAGCAGAAATGCTACACTCATTCTTCTGCAATGTTCTTCGTCATAAATTTGTGATTTGATAATGTGCAATCTTAACCACAAGCAAATGTTCTTGTGGGAAATGGTTTAACTGTTTCTTGATAAATTGCATTACGTAATCAAAGAACTTCTTACGGGGGATGGCATGAACTGGAATAATAGCTTTATTTTCATTCTCGTCTCTTGATTAAAAAATAATATTATTCATTTCTCATCTCTACAACAGACCACCCTACTAGGACTTTGCAGATCAATTCATTTGTTTCTGCAACATGGCAGTGGCATGGAAGGTTCTAAAGCATCAGTACCAACTGCTGCCTTCGAAATATAAACAGACAACCCAGAACATTCAAAATAACTATTTTTCAAAAAAAAAAAAACTCATAATATAACTATATACACAAAAGTTTTGAACTTCATAAGTTTTTCATGACGGAGAAATCCATCCGTGGCCAACCCTTAGGACGCAGCCTTTGGAACTCGGGGAAAATAGACTCGCCCCTCTACTCTTCTCCACTTAAATACCATGCTTAGATTGCATCGCGTGCGGCTCGAACCTGTGACCAAAGTCACAAGTCCCAGCCACTTGAACCAAGTCACAAGTTTTGAACTTCATATTTACGGCACCTATATAACTAACCATAAACTTTATTTTTATTTTGGGCAGTCTACTTTACGGCTTCCCACCACCCCCAAAAAAAGGGCACCAACTCTATCTGATACTAGATGTGGTACATGTGAATAAATAGTCTTAAAGATTTCTAGTATTTTTCTTTGTGAAAAACGTTTTCCGGTATTCTACTCTATCAAAGTACACCATACCACTTCCATCACTGCAAATTTCACAAAATCTATAGTTTTTCTGAAGCTAAAATTTAGGCTGTAATTGTGAAAAATTGTTCTGGGTAGATGAAACAGCAAAAGATTTCTCAGCATTTTTCTTGATTAGGCTCTTCGTCTGAGAGTTGATTAAATTATGATTCAATCTTCCCTTACACAAGCACAAAAAGGAAAGGAAGAAGAACATTATGCAGGTAATTATGAGGCAAAATCCAAGAACTACATTATCAAACTATGCAGCAATAGTAACAAAATCAGTTTAGTAAATCATTTGAGAAGTTAGGGCTTCAAAACAATATAACAACATACATATCACGTTAAATTACTGTACCTTTTTGTGGACCAACTGTGTGTGACCGATTGTTGTAATTAGATGACGGCCTACTAGCGGAAGAACCACTATGGGTTGAAGAAGCAGTTTGCGAGTACTCCGGAAGTTGATTCTTTCCAGGCCCCTGAAATTTGCTTGGCGTCTTTACTTGGCTATTTGAGCTTCCAGCAGTAGAAACTGCTACTAGGATGTGAGGGGAAAGAAATATATAAGCTTCATAAATTGAGCAGTAACAAGTCCGTCTTCTTAAAAAAAAAAAGGGGATAGTAAAATATATAATAATACAAATCGTAACACCTATTATATCAAATAATAACAGTTTCATATTATTAAGTCTTCAAAGCTTTTACCAGTAGTCTTTTTGTTCCCGTTGGATTTAGAAGAAACGTGTTCAACCGGAGAATGCTGGGTCCCAACTTCCCTTCTAACTGTGCCTACTACACCAGCAGGACGTGAATCTTGAGATGGCAAGAGCACGGGATCTGAAGCTGAGAGATAAGCTCCTGTTGGAGATGGTGAAGATAGCGTTCTTGAAGAATTGCCGGTGTTTGGCATCTGCTGACCATGCACATCCTTGTTTCCTGTAGCTGATTTTGGGTTTTTGGTTGAATCGGCAGAAGTTGTCTGCATGCCTGTATTTGCTTCAAAATGTTTAACTCCTCTTTTTGGGGGTGCATGAGCATTTTGTACGATACTGTTGCTCCCCGAAGCTAGATTGCTAGGCCCATTTACTGCAGCACTTGATGAACTGAAATTAATAATGAAAATTAGTCCTTCAAAATAAGACCAGATAATTTAGGCAACCGAAGTCATCAGAGGGCTTTTTTTTGTAATCTACTATGAACGGCAATACCCTGGCAATCAAGGTATCATGCATATGCAAAAATTGCCAATAAAGCAAAAAAAACCGTAAACATCAAATACCACCTTGAAATATTCTTAGCCTCAACATCAGCCACAGTAGATAGGTTGACACTCTTGTCAAGAATTTGATTGGTAATATTGTTTTGACCGTTCTTTCCAGCACCTACATCTGATAAAACATACACATGATAGTATGAGTGGATAAGGAATGAGAGGAACATAAGATCAATCTAAAAGAAATACAAAGACTCTTTCTATGAGCGAAATGAAAAGGCCTCAAGTGTGAAATCAATTTTTTAAAGCCTGATAGTGGTAGGAATGCCTGAATAAGAGGTCAAAATCAGCTAAGATGCATTTGAAATAACAGATGAAATGTGTAAATAAAGTGACATATTGTAGATTAGACATTAAACCTCAGAAATCAGAGCCTTTAGTCATTTAGCAAGAAGGGCACATCAGAATAGATGGAAAAGGAAGTCGCTTGAGTATGTTAGAAAAGTTGGGCTTGTAAATTAAGATTCAGAAGAACACAAAATGAGGAACCAGGGCTCTGCAATATCACAAGAGACTACCAAAATGCAGGAAGATTAAAAACATGTTGTTTACCATGTGAAGCATGACGAGAAGTCAAATTTCCACGAATCCCTTTGTTACCTCTGCCCTGCATGCCTGTTTTCCACTTTGGTTCAGCAGACTCCTTAATTGAATTCTGAGGCCAAAAGTGCAGAAAGAGAAGATGAAATGTCTACAGTAACCCAAAACAGTTCTTTATTTATTAGGCGTTAAAAGAATCAACAACACAATTCAAGCAAGATGCTTATACCAAATCGGATTAATCCATAAGTCCTCCAACAAAGTAACCCATTTGATATTCACTAGGTCCTTAAGAGCCGAAAGATGAATGAATTCTGCTAAGGTGCTAATGCATAGCTATTAGATCAGGACCTTTTTCTGATAAACCAAGCATTAATCAGTACTACTATGTAATTTTCTTCAGCAGAACAAGCAAGATAAGGTGCAACTATGATTACAGCAGTTGAACACCAGATGGCATTCGCAAATGCTGAACAGCTACGTGATAGCGACAGGTCTATAGATATGCTATTGAATTTTTTATCTGTTTCAGGCAATAAATCACTCGCCCATTCCACAGAGACTCTAGAACCTACACCAACCAGTATTTCAGCCACAGACCAAGAGTATGCACTACAACAACCTCTTCAGGCACCTAAAACAGATGACTACATTTTTTACAATTTCTCACCCAAAATAACGGAGAAAAGACAACTCATGCCTATGCCACTCCCATAAGACGTTTACAGGCAAATTAGTAAGTTCATCATTTTTTCATATTATAAAAAGCGATTGTAGATAAGCAAATCAGTTCCTAGGCATACCTCTTTTCTCCGATCACGCTTACTTTTAACTTCATGGAATGTATCTGCAAACAAAGCTTACGTGAGTTTAGTAAAGAAACCTAGTTATGTCACAAACACAAAGGGTACCGGAAAAAAAAAAGAGAACAAAAGAGCCTTTATGTTCCTAATGTGAATGCCACATTATCACTGTGAATGGCACATTTGGACCAACCATCAACCTGTTGTACATTAAATCATAGCTGCAAAAATGTAATTTTTAACCCGAAACCATATACAATTTGCTGCAAAATCTGATCTTGAACCAAAAGCAGATTGTCACCCCCCCCCCCCCGCCCACCCACAGTTGTCAAGAGTCAGACCAACATAGCCCTCCACCCCCCTCCTTTTTGCGGAGAGGAGGAAGGGTGATTGCATCTATCAGAAGGTTTTTTTCTCAAACACCATAAGAAACTAAAGACAGCCCCTTTTACACATATGCAAGTGCACCATTAATAAACCCAAAATTGAATTCTTCCCCCAACCCCAAATTCAAAACACCAGAAAGAAAAGGAACAAAAAATGAGAAAACCAAGGGCCATTCAATTGAGTACAAGTCACATGCAGAAGACCAACCAAAAAAGAGAAAAGGGGGAAAAACCAAAATTGAAGAAAAGGGTCTCTCCAAAAAAAACTCATTCTATCAAATAATCAAACCCATAAACAGATCACAAAAAAAATCAAGATCAAACCCATCTCATTCAGTAAAGTAACAGCTAAGTACATACACATAGAACTACATTAAAAAAAAAAAAAAAGAGAGAGAGATAAAAATGAACCCTGTGAAAGAAGCTTCTGAGTAGTCTCATTGGGATCCATAGAACATTCCTTGAGCATTGCATATATCTCATCTTCACCATGATTTCCAGTGATCTCTTTGATGTTTTGGATCGTCTTTCGCATACCAGAAGGGATTGAAACCCTAGCTAATCCCCCAACTATACCACTGTTGCTCATCTTCACCACCCCAAAGACTACAACCCCACCAATATTCTCTGCTTTAGTATATACCCCAACAATATATCTCTCTGTATATATGTATCACTGAATCTACAGAGAGAAAGGGAGAGGGAGAAGAGAGTGATATAATTTTGGTGAAATATAAAGAGGAAAGGGTTCCTCAATATTTTGTATGAATATTTATAGTTATTTTTTTTATGTACTTTATTAATATAGAAAAAAAATATTTTTATTTTATTTTATTGTTATTTGTGGTGTTTAAGGTATTTTTAGTATTTGATTTACTTTTATTTTTTATTTTTTGTAATTTTTTTTTTATTATTTATTGTTAGTCAAAGATTGAAATTTGAACTAGATCGTATCATTATTATTGTTTGTCGTTTCTGAGTTAATAAAATGTTTACTTGTATATAAATAAAATTATATATTATGGTGAAATATAAAGACTCGAGGGGATGGGTTCTTGAATATTTTTTTTGTTATTGATAGTTTTAAAGAATTTTTTTGTATTTGATTTACTTTTATTTTAAGAAATTTAATTTATTCTATTGTCATTAGTCGTGTTAAATTTATTTTTTGTATTTGATTTACTTTTATTTTTCAGTTTATAAAAAAGTAAATTAAGCTAATTTTTAGTCAAACTTTGAAATTTGAATTAGATCGTAACATTATTATCATTTGTCGTTTGAAATTTAAAGGTATTTTTTGTATTTGATTTGCTTTTATTTTTTTTTATTTAATTTTAAAATATTTATTGTTAGTCAGAATTTGAAAACCGAATTAAATTGTATCATTACTATTGTTTGTCGCTTCTGCTTCTGAGTTAATAATTTGTTTACTTAGTATATAAGTAAAACGATAAAAAAAATCAAATTTACTAATTTAAAAGCATATAATGAAATGATGAATTTCTTAATTGATATGAAGAGATTATATTGCTGATCAATAATGAGAAGTGAAGAAATAATCAATATGATATAGAGTTTTTTATGTTAAATAAAGATATTAGGATTTATTTTTAAAGAATATATCAATTTATAAGTTTATATTTTTTGCACGTATATTCAAATCAATTAATATATAGAAATAAAAAGGAAAACTTTTTTTTCTTTTTCTTTTTCTTTTTCTTTTTTGCTATTGATCATGTATTTATTGTATTTGATTTACTTTTTAAAAAAAAAATTGCACGTATATTCAAATAAATTAATATACAGTAATAAAAAGGAAAATTTATAGGTTTGATTTACACATTATTTTTTAGTTATTTTTTATTTTACTTTATTAATTTAGAAAAGAATATTTGTTTTCTTTTACTTTTTTTATTGGTCGCGTTAAAGGTATTTTTCGTATTTGATTTGTTTTTATTTTTTTATTTTTGTAATTTATTTGTTTTTATTTATTGTAGTCAAAGATAGAAAATTGAATTAGATCGTATCATTATTTTCGTTTGTCGTTTTTTTATTTATTGTTAGTCAAAGATTGATAATTGAATTAGATCGTATCATTATTATCCTTTGTCGTTTCTGAGTTAATAAACTGTTTACTTAGAATATAAATAAAATGATATAATTTGGTGAAATATAAGACTCAAGGGAAAGGGTTTTTCAATATATTGGATGCAATATTTATAGTTATTTTTTTATTTTACTTTATTAATTTAGGAAATATATTTATTTATTTTTATTGGTCGTGTTAAATGTATTTTTGTATTTGATTTACTTTTATTTTTTATTTTTGTAAAAAAAAAAATTAATTTATTGTTAGTCAAATATTGCAATTTGAATTAGATCATATCATTATTATCTTTTGTCATTTCTGAGTTAATAAACTGTTTACATAAAACATAATAAAATAATAGATTTTGGTGAAATATAAAGACTCAAGGGAAAGGGTTCTTGAGTATTTTGTATGCAATATTTATAGATATTTTTCTTAATTTAATTTATTAATTTATAAAAAAAATTATATTTTTTTTATTATTATTGGTCGTGTTAAAGGTATTTTTCATATTTGTTTTTTTTTTTTTGTAATTGTTTTTATTTATTGTTAGTAAAAGATAGAAATTTGAATTAGATCGTATCATTATTGTCGTTTGTCGTTTTTTTATATTTATTGTTAGTTAAAGATTGATTTTTGAATCAGACCGTATAAATTATTATTGTTTGTCGTTTCTGAGTTAATAAACTGTTTACTTAGAATATAAATAAAATGATATAATTTGATGAAATATAAGACTCAAGGAAAAGGGGTTTTCAATATTTTGGATGCAATATTTATAGTTCTTTTTTTATTTTAATTTATTAATTTAGAAAAATATATTTATTTATTTATATTGGTCATGTTAAATGTATTTTTTGTATTTGATTTACTTTTTTTTTTCTTTTGTAATTTATTTATTTTTATTTATTGTTAGTCAAAGATTGAAATTTGAACTAGATCGTATCATTATTATCGTTTGTCGTTTCCGAGTTGATAAAATGTTTAATTGTATATAAATAAAATTATATATTATGGTGAAATATAAAGACTCAAGGGGATGGGTTCTTGAATATTTTTTTTGTTATTGATAGTTTTAAAGAAGTTTTTTTGTATTTGATTTATGTTTATTTTAATTTTAATTTTAAGGAATTTAATTTATTCTTTTGTCATTAGTTGTGTTAAATTTATTTTTTGTATTTGATTTACTTTTATTTTTTAGTTTATAAAAAAGTAAATTAAGCTAATTGTTAGTCAAACTTTGAAATTTGAATTAGATCGTAACATTATTATCATTTGTCGTTTTTCAGTTAATAAACTGTATACTTCGTATATAAATAAAATGACATATTTTGGTGAAATATAATACTCGAGGGAAAGAGTTCTTAAATATTTTGTATGCAATATTTATGATTAAAAAAATGTTATTGGTTGTTTTTAAGGTGTTTTTTTGTATTTGATTTACTTTCTTCTTCTTTTTTTATAATTTTTTTTTTAATATTTAGTGTTAGTCAGAGTTTTAAACCCGAATTAAATTATATCATTACTATTCTTTGTCGCTTCTGCTTCTGAGTTAATAAATTGTTTACTTAGTATATAAGTAAAACGATAAAAAAATTCAAATTTATTAATTTAAAAGCATTTTACGGAACGATAATTTCTTAGTTGATATGAAGAGATTATATTGCTGATTAATAATGAGAAGTGAAGAAATAATCGACATGATATAGAGTTTTTTATGCTAAATAAAGATATAAGATTTATTTTTAAAGAATATATCAATTTATAAGTGTGTATTTTTTGCACGTATATTCAAATCAATTAATATATAGTAATAAAAAGAAATTTTTTTTTCTTTTTCTTTTTTGCTATTGATCATGTATTTATTTTATTTGATTTACTTTTTTTTTTTTACTTTTTGCACGTATATTCAAATAAATTAATATACAGTAATAAAAAGGAAAATTTATATGTTTGATTTACACATTATTTTATAGTTATTTTTTATTTTACTTTATTAATTTAGAAAAGAATATTTATTTTTTACTTTTTTTATTGGTCGCGTTAAAGGTATATTTCGTATTTGATTTGTTTTTATTTTTTTAATTTTGTATTATTATTTTTTATTGTTAGTCAAAGATATAAATTTGAATTAGATTGTATCATTATTGTCGTTTGTCGTTTTTTTATTTATTGTTAGTCAAAGATTGATATTTGAATTAGATCGTAATATTATTATTGTTTGTCGTTTCTGAGTTAATAAACTGTTTACTTAGAATATAAGGAAAATGGTATAATTTGGTGAAATATAAGACTCAAGGGAAAGGGTTTTTCAATATTTTGGATGCAATATTTATAGTTGTTTTTTAATTTTACTTTATTAATTTAGAAAAATATATTTATTTATTTTTATTGGTCGTGTTAAATGTATTTTTTGTATTTGATTTACTTTTATTTTTTTAATTCATTTATATTTATTGTTAGTCAAAGATTGAAATTTGAATTAGATCATATCATTATTATCGTTTGTCGTTTCCTGAGTTAATAAACTGTTTATATAGAATATAATAAAATGATAGATTTTGGTGAAATATAAAGACTCGAGGGAAACGGTTCTTGAGTATTTTGTATGCAATATTTATAGATATATTTTTACTTTAATTTATTAATTTAGAAAAAAAAATTATTTATTTTTTATTATTATTGGTCGTGTTAAAGGTATTTTTCGTATTTGATTTACTTTTATTTTTTTATTTTTGTAATTCATTTGTTTTTATTTATTGTTAGTCAAATATTGAAATTTGAATTAGACCGTACCATTATTGTCGTTTATCGTTTTTATTTATTGTTAGTCAAAGATTGAAATTGAATTAGATCGTATCATTATTATTGTTTGTCGTTTTTTAGTTGATAAAAAGAATGTCGAATTTATTAATTTAAAAGCATTTTATGGAACGATAAATTTCTTAGTTGATACGAAGAGAGTATATTGTTGATTAGTAATGAGAAATGAAGAAATAATCGATATGGTATAGAGTTTTTTATGCAAATAAAGATATTAAGATTTATTTTTAAAGAATGTATCAATTTCTAAGTGTGTATTTTTTGCATGTATACGTATCACCGAATCAAAGAGAGAAAGGGAGAGGGAGAAAAGAGAGTGTTACGTTTTTTAGTGAAATATAATACTCAAGGGATAGAGTTCTTGAGTATTTTGTATGCAATATTTATAGTTATTTCTTTATTTTACTTTATTAATTTAGAAAAAATATTTATTTTTTACTTTTTTTTATTGGTCGTGTTAAATGTATTTTTCGTATTTGATTTAATTTATTTTTTATTTCTTTTTATTTATTGTTAATCCAAGACTGAAATTTGAATTAGACCGTATCATTATTATCGCTTGTCGTTTCTGAGTTAGTAAACTATTTACTTGTATATAAATAAAATGATATATTTTGGTGAAATATAAAAACTCAAGGGAAAGAGTTCTTGAATATTTTATATGCAATACTTTTGATTATTTTTTTAATTATTATTGATCGTTTTAAAGGTATTTTTTTGTATTTGATTTACTTTTATTATAAGGAATTTATTTTATTTTATTGCTATTAGTCTTGTTAAATGTATTTTCTTGTATTTTACTTTTATTTTTTATTTTTATACAAAAAGTAAATTATATGTTTTGTTAGTCAAACTTTGTAATTTGAATTAGATCGTATCATTATTGTCGTTTGTCGTTACTGAGTTAATAAACTGTTTACTTTGTATATAAATAAAATGATATATTTTGGTGAAATATAAGACTGTCACGACCCAGACCGTCGTGAGTGGCACCCACACTAACCCTCCGGTGGGAGAACCGTTACTACAACCCAAAACCAAGCTCGTAACCAAAAATACTAAATATTTTAAGCTACGGAAGCAGGTTTAAATGCGGAAAACTGAAGTTCCCATAAACTTCAAAAGTTTAACAATCGATACTAAAACAATGCGGAAATAATGCCTAGAACCTGAAAGTCAATGTACCAAAACTCTAACCAACATGTCTACGAAAGTGGGTACAACCCAAACTAAACAAGAGAATTATCTAAAGAACTAGTCTAAGTACGAAGAAATGTAAACAAAAAGGAGAACTCAAGGCAGTCCGGAAGAACTGGCTCACCCTTGAATTCGATGCTGATCACTGATCTCCTAAACGAGGTCTGTCAGTAGCCACCTGAAGATGCCCTGTACTCAACAAAGAAAGAGCAAGTGCAGTATCAGTACACAATCACAGTGTACTGGTAGGATCACGCGGCTATTCCAATAAGTGAAACATATATAAGTCATTACAACATTATAAACATGCATACACCGAACATATACAATATCAATTATCATTTACGAGAAACGTACAATTTCATAATCTCAATAATACGCATATATACAACAAGTCATTGGTCCTCTCATGGAACCCATACCCAAATTATTAGTGTGCCGGATCGTGACACCCGATCCAAGTTAGTGTGTCGGATCGTGACACTCGTTCCAATATGTATGTCGGTACGTGACATCCGATTCCAGTTAGTGCGTCGGAACGTGACACCCGATCCATTCAACATACCATAATCACAATCACAATGTACATTCTCATAATCATACAATCAAGATGTGATTCATGGCATATAGTTATTCGTTCAAACTCATTTACATTAGGTGTGATCAATAATGTAACATTCGCATACATACATGCAATACAATGAAGCAATTCCTAACATACATCACACAAACATGAAATCACAACCATCACCTACCTCGAACAAAGCTTGAATCCCCTAAGAAACTTGATTCTTCCCTTTCCGGATTATTTCTGCTTGTTCTTGGTCTACAAACAATCAATATAACGCGAGGATCAATAAACAAGACCTAATTACCCGGATTATAATCAATAATATCAACCCTAGGCCAAACCCTTGATCCCCATACCCAGTTTAGGGTTTCTTCCACAATAAATCCCAGATCCAAAGCCTCCCCCATCGATAATTACCCAAGAAACTAAGTTCTACGGATTGAAAAATGGATTCGGAGAGTAAAAACCTTACCTTTGGTGCTAGAAGAGGTGGAAAACCTTCAAGAAATATCCCTGGGTCGTTCCTTAGCTCTCAAGATCGAATGTTGCAGAATAATAACGTTTTTGGAGTTTATTTCGGACTTAAGTCGCGACTGTCCCGCCACAGCGGACCTCATCCCAATACAGCGGCCCCGCCCTGGCGGCTTGCACGGAGACAGAGAGTTAAATTAAGAGTTCCAAACCCCCATTTCACAACACACATTCAACCCATGACATTCAGAAACTACCCGTTCACGCTAAGATCAGTTTCAGGAGTTCTACTCGCCCGAATTCGATTCCGTAAAGTCGTACGGGTTCCTTAACGTCTTAGCTATCTACTCATATGATCAAATTCATAATTAAATCTCTTGTTCGTTACCAAATTTCCCTAGATCTCACTGATTCCAATTTCGTCCAATATTTTGTATCCCCCCCTCCCTTTTTATATTTTGTATTTATATTTTTATCTCCTATTTTTATTTTGTATTTTTACCTCTCTTCCTCATTGTATTTTGTATTTTCACCTCTCTTTCTTTTTGTATTTTGTATTTTCATTTCTCTTCCTTTTTGTATATTTATATATTTCTTGAAAATATCATGCGAATGTATTTGTTGTATTCCTGCTTGCATTTAGGTTGTATATTATGTTTCTACCTCTCTCCCTCTTGTATATATTACTTGTATTCATTCGCTCTTGTATCATTTATATTCAATCTCTTTAGTATCACTTGTATTCAATTTTTGTGTACCACTTATATTCATTCGTTCTTGTATTATTTGTAATCATTCGCTTTTGTATCACTTGTATTCATTTATTCTTGTATTAAATAATGTGTATAAAAAAGACAAAAGAAAAAAAGACTAAAAAGGGAGAAAATATATAATCACACAGTGCAAAATATAAGAAAAAAGGGCAACATAAAGAGATGGAAAGAGAAAGAGAATATGCAATTGATATAGATATACAAAACTAAATACAAGAAAAAAGGCTAGAGAGAGAGGAAAAGAGAGAGCAAAGATATATGACGAAATGGTCTAATTGACCCTGTACTTGTATGCGTTTGTATTGTGAACCCTTTTACTTAACTTTTTATCAATTGAACCATTAAACTTAATAAAACGCAATTTATCAAACCCTTCTGACCATTGACTAGGCTTATGTGGCATCAAGATGGTTGAGTTGGCAAAAGTGCGTGAATTCACTCTTATTAAGGCGAGTGGCTATCCTATTTAAGTTTAAAAAATATTAAGAAAAAGTAAAAGAATAAAAATAAAAATAAAAAACTTTTTAAAAATAATTAACTAAAAAGACCTTTATTCTTCAGCCGCTTCATCTCCATTTTTAGCCATCTCCATCTCATCCTCATCCCTGTCCAATCCCTTTTTTCTTTCTTTTGCACACTATTGTCATTTTCTTTAGAAGATCTTGGCATTGGCACCTCCTTGAATCAACTGATTCGCCGGTGGAGGGAGAGAGTGTCAGTGGTTGTGCTCGCCGGAGACCATTAATTCACAATGGAGTGTGAGAGAGAGACGACGTAGGTCAGTGGAAGAAGAACGAGGCGTGAGGGTGAGATCTGGTCACGACAACGAAGAGATTTTCCGGTCAGATCTGGTGGCCATGGTGCGGCGGAGATGAAGACGGGTGAGGAAGAGAGTACATGTGGTCGCCGACAAGAGCTGCAACAGCGACGAAGACTACGTCGAAGGCTTTAGATTTTGACGGTTTCAAGGTGGGTATGGGGAGATAATTAATGTATGGAGTTTCAAACTTTATTTTTAAAGAATAAATTAAACATTTATTATTTTATCTTTTATTAAATAATTTTGGTTAATAGTTTTAAAAAATAAAGATAATTATGACAGGTCATTAATTTAGGTGACGTGGATTTGACATATCATTTATTTAAGAGCAAGTGAATTACACACATTATAAGAGGGGTTTTAAAATCTTTGTTTGATTGAGTGTAAGGTTCAGTTGATAAAAAGTTAAATAGAAGGATCCATAATACAAATGTATACAAGTACAAGAGTCCATTAAACCATTTCGCCAAAATATATAATTGATACAAACATACAAAATAAAATATAAGAAAAAAGGCTATAAAAAGAGATAAAAAGAAAACAAATATATAGTTGGTACTTGGTACAAACAAACAAAGCAAAATATATGAAAAGAAGCTACAAAAAGAAGAAAGACAGCAAGACAAGAAAAAAGAGAGAGAAAGAAAAATACACAATTAATACAAATACACAAAAAATACAAAAAAGGTTATGTATAGAGAAAGGGAGAGCAAAAGAGATAGATCAATATACAATTGCTAGAAACACGCAAAGTAAAATATATGAAAAAACAAAAAATAGGCAATGAGAGAAGGAGAATTTTTTTCCCGATTTCGATATGATTTGATTATTTTTTATTTTTTAAAACGTCATCTAACGTCCATCACAATCGATAAAATTTGATATAACTAAATATCCAAAAATCTCAATAAGATAAAACAATTTTTTTTTAATAATATCAAATGCAATATGCCTATTATTTTTATCATAATCACATGATGTACTAGGTGTTATTATGAAAAGACTACTAAAATTGTATTAGATTTAAATTGAAATCTATAATTGAGTTTGTTGATTAAGTAAGTTCGTCTATTTTAGTATCCTTTGATAACAAGATAGTTTGTTATGGTTGTATATGATCACCATTCTATCAAGCAAGTGTTTTATTTCATGTAGTTCATTATAAAGATTTCAAGTAGTCTACAACTAACATTATGAATTGAATATAACTTTTGCTTCTATGCTAAAACTTAAAGTTTAGATAATCATAAAAAATAAATTATTGTTGAGTATTTATGTTGACAACGTTGAATTTGATATTAAATTTCGTTTAAACAAAATTCACCTCAAGGCCAAAGTGTGTACATATATATTGTTCAAGAAGTTTTTGATATTTCTATAAAATAAGTTGTTCATTTTAATTATTGCATATTGTTAGTATGTGGACATTTTAATATTATAAAATTCATATATTGAATTGCCACATTGACAATTTTTTATTGTGACCGTTCAAGTTGCCACTAAGGCATTGCTGCCTCTATTCATTCATTATGAACGTTGGAAGAAAATGTAATGTCCTAATTACTCATTTTCTTCTGGTGCATTACTTTGCACATTGAAGTGTGCTAACAGTTTGTCCGTTGAAGAATGCATCAATTGCAGTTGAACGTTGGTGCTTGGTAGTATTGGTTGCCTTCTCATTATCTCATTCTTTATTCCTCCATTATACCTTGTAACCTATGTAACTCCTAAGGCTATTATCTTCACTATTTACTACACCATTATCTTCCTATTCATTGCTAGAAAGACTTCTTCTAGTATAAATAGTGGTGGTCTTCATTTGGTTTATATACAAGAAAATATAGAGTGCATAAAGTTAGTCAAAAAGAGAGTTCTTATTAGTTGAAGGGATGTGTTCTTTTTGTGGAGCTTTGGACTCAACTCTTGTCCAGAGTTGTTGAGTTATACTTTGTGTTAAGGTTGTTGTATCCTGGAGGGGACAACTCAAGAAGGACTACTGTTGGACTGGTGAAAAACATTTGATGCAGTGGGCTTGAATCTCCTTAAAGAGAGTGAGATATCCGCGCCTCAGTCTGAAGAGATTTATTTCTTCATTTTTATTTTCAATTGTAATCTTGTAATTCTATTATATTGTAATTTTCACTAACAATTTTAAGGAGAATCACCATGGCTACAATTGATAAAACCGCGGATGTCAAGATGGGAGACCTTAACAAGCCATTTCGGTTCAATGGTAACCATTTCAAGAGATGGAAGGGTAAAATACTTTTCTACTTAAGTCTTCTCAATGTTTCTTATGTGTTAACTGAGAAGAATCCTAATAAAGTTGATGACACCTCCATGGATGATGATGAACTTATTTCTCATCATGAGAAGGTGAAAAAGTACGATGATAATTCCTATAAGTGTCGGTATTATATTCTTAATTGTCTATCTGATAATTTTTATGATTATTATGATAGAACTTACTCTAGTGCAAAGAAAATTTGGAAAGCATTGCAGAGTAAGTATGATACCGAAGAGGCTGGA
>JAJONR010005216.1:0-24653 GCA_029582245.1 Solanum etuberosum | reverse complement strand
AAAATAATAATCCGGAAATAAACACAGGAAGTATAAACGAAGATAAACCTAGCACATCACAACAAAGGCCTAGAAGCCCAAAACCGAAAATAGAACATAGAACTTATAGTTACGAATCATACGACAGAAATAAAACGTTATGGGATAAAAGATTAAATACCAAATGGACACCCAAACCAACTAGTATGAATTATGTATGTTAAGAGGCTTTGAGAGTAAAGTCCATATGAGAATAGAAGTCTAAGAGGTAGAATTATGGTGAAAGGCCTATACTCACCTAACCTACCTTATGAATGTATGTATGTAGAATGTGAAAGGTCTTCTCACATAGAATGGTTCTAGGTTGAAAGGTTTACTCAACTAAAATGAATCAAAGCATGTTAGACTAGAATAACTTGAAGTTGTGAGTTCCCTTTATGTAGCATAATGTAGTTATGTTAGCAAGGAGATTAGCTTGGTTCTAGTAGTAGTAGCTTGGATTTGCATGCTAGTATGTCTTCCATGGTAGCTTGGTCTAGCCTAGTAGGGTGCTATTCCTTGGTAGCCTTGAATTGATAGATAGAAATCATTCATGTGTATTGACTTGCCTTGTACTAAGTAGAAAACTACCTTATATGAATAACGACAAATAGTAAAGAGGGACTAGTCCCTAACCTATGAGTATGTATGATGGTCTAAAGTGTTACTTAGTATGGGTAGGATTATGGGGTCTTATCCATGTATTGCACAAGTATGACTTGAAGCTACTTATGAAGTGCTCTCTTATATGATGCATGTTTACCTTGGATTGTGCTATTGTTGTCTTCCTTGATTGACTAAAGGTGATAGTTCCCTTGTCTACATGATGTAAGCTAAGGATGAGATCAAAGAATGGTAAGTATGATTATGATGACCTATACGTTATACTTAGTGTGGATGGAGTTATGGGATCTTATTCATGCATTGCACAAGTATGCTTTAAGCTTACTTATGAGATAGTTCTCTTATGATATGAAGGTCTAAGTAGTGACCATATTATTATTATGTGGTATCTCCTATGCTATAGGATCATGCCTTATGTTGACTTATGCTCATATTATGACTATGTTGGAGATTATGCTTATGACTATGTTATTATCTCTTATGTAATGTCTCATGTTGACTAACCATTATGATATGCTCTTATGATGTTATGCTAGCTAACATATTTAGTACATTTTGTACTAACGCATACTCTTGCCTACAATCTTATCAAATGTAGGGTTTGGAGATATTGAGTTCCTTTCTTGAGGATAGGTTTCTAGAAGAGCAAATGAGTTGAAGATTTGGTGAGTCCTCATACCATCGAGGATGTGATCACCTTTCCATTTTATGTCCTTACTTTATGTTTTAAGCTATTGTATGGGCTGCGTCCCAAGGTTTATTCAAGTTGAGTTTAGATGGTTTGAGATAAAGTTTTGTAGACTTCCGCTTGCGTTTTATAAAGACTTTGATTGTAAAGAAAAGTTTTAAAATTTCCGTATCATTTTTATATACTTTATGTTGTGATATGCTAAAGTGGCTTGTGTTAGGCCTTTCGGGGTCTAGTACGCCATGTTACATCTAGGGTGTACCCCTGGGTCGTGACAAGGTAATTGAATCTAAGGAAAATTTTAGAAAAGAAATCGATTCTAGACGAGTTAGGGTTAGAAAATGAGAAGAAATATTCATCGGAAACTTCTGGGGGAGGGCTGGGCCACAGCAGTGCGCCAGAACTAGTCTCTGAAGTTCCGAGGCTGGCGCCCCGCGCCAGCAGTGCGCTTGGGTCGCCTGCCCCCACTCGTTTTCTGTCGTTTGCTCCGTCTAAGTTCTTTTGAAGTGTACCTTTACCCCCTATTGATTCTAACTACTCTAAAACTACTTCTAAACATCGATAAATCATTCATAACATGAATCATAACCCTTGAATTTATAATTAAAATTTAAGGTAGAAGTTATGAGTTAAGTCTTGAGAGTTCTTTCGAGTCAGTTTGAGAAGTCTTTTACAATCTTTTAAAACTTGTTTTAAGACTTGAGTACTTGTGTTTGAGGATGAGGAGAGTTGAGTTTCAGTTTTTAAAATTAATATATTGGACCTAAGTATTCCCAAGAGTAAATGTATTTTCAAATTTAAAATGAGGTCAAACACCGATTTCCAAAGGAGTTCATGTGGAGTTTTAAGTACTATCTCTTTTTAGAGAAATCTTTTGAGTAATAATCTCAAAGTTGAGGATGAGGAGATGTTTTTAGACATATTAGCTAAGTTATATTTTGGGAGTAGTATTGAGCACCGATATGGGGATGAGTTAAGATAACTCAAAGTCCTCATAAACCATGTAGCCAACGTGGGTAGAAAGGGTCATACTTTTTAGATGATTCCTTATTAATTTTTAAGCATCACTTAGTGGATCCACTTAGTTGAGGAGTTCTATACCCCAACAAGGTATAGGAAAGTTCTGGCAGCGTGGGCGAGACGTTGTATCATTACATAGCTTATAGTAATGGTTGTCGGTTAGAGAATCTCCCAAACAAAGGTATTTTGTATCTTTACATACAAACTGAGTTATTATTGTATTTTTAAGTACATTGAGTTGTTATCTACTTTTTTAAATGCTTTATATAAACTGCACTTGTATCGTCGTTTTATATTGCATTGAGTTGAGTATCCATGAGTTGAGGTTGAGTTGAGTAGAGTCGAGGTGAGTAAGTTTCTTTTTTATCAGTTCAAGATTGCAAGTTATGTTCATTATTCCCCTTACATGCTCGTACATTCCATGTACTGACGCCATTTGGCCTGCATCGTTTCATGATGCAGATACAGGTAACCAGGATCATCAACCAACTCTTTGGTTATCCAGTTGAGTTCTAGAGTTGTTTGGTGAGCCTCCTTGCTTCCGGAGGATCCCTTATTTATCTTCAGTAATTTCAGTTTGTTAGGATGATCGAGGGTCTTGTCCCGACATCCCTCATAGTATTAGAGACTTCATAGATAAATAGACAGTAGTACATGAGTCTTTTCCATTTCCATTGTTGATGTTTGATACACCAGTTGACATCTTTTGGCCAGTTGAATGTTCTTATACATTTCTGAGTTTTTTATTTTGAGACAGTTGAGTTAAAGTTTTACATTTGAGTTTATCTTTTGATTGAGTAAGTCTTCCGCTGAGAGTTGAGCCAGGCCAAGGGTTTGCTTGGGGCCAGAAATTATTCTCTAGTGCCAACCACGTCCAGGGTATAGGCTCGGGGTGTGACACGTATATATATAAACAACGTAATGTACTCAATCTCAAAGAACTCAATTCCCAAAAGAGCTTGGTGTGGAGGCATGAGTCCTCATGTGTGTTCTTGATATTTTTGACAAATTATGTACTTACTTTAGTGTTGTTGTCACTGGTTCATGTTGTTTGTTGTTTTCCACGTGCTAAGTGTCATAGTTGATTTTATACTATTATTCATTGCATATTAGTTTCTATATTTTAGTTGGTCGATGATATCTACTTAGTACATGTTCCCCCTGTACTGACTCCTACTTGTGTTTTCTTCATTTTCTTTTGGGGAGTGCGGCAAGTGTACCATCGACTTCGACTCGCCCTCAGCTCTAGCCAGTCTCCAGCTCGTCAGATTTCAGGGTGAGCTACTCCTTCTAGCTCGTGCTGGATTCTCTCGGTCATGGCATGATGTCCTTAATTTTCAGACATAGACTATCCTACTTATTTATTTTTGTGTCTTTAATACTCTTAGACTTTGTATTTTGAGAATAGATGTCCTTATGTGATGACTTTCAGGTTTTGGCGATAATATGCAATAGACTCTAGAGATTTCTTTTATTGAACCTTTAATAAGTTTTGAGCTTCCGCATTTTGTTTGTTTTCCATAAGTTGAACAACTGATATAAGTTGGGGTTGGATTCGTTGGTTAGCCCACCTAGGAGGTTAAGTGTCGGTGCCACCCATGACTCGTTTTGGGTTGTGACATAAATGCTCTCCAAATTTAATTAATTAATTATTTCAAAACTTTAATTATTAATTTCATGGAAAGCATAATGTTACGTCTGTTAAAAATTGTTACTCGAAAAATAAAAGAGAACAAACCAAAATTGATGGAATGGAATGATAAGTTGTTCATCTAATTAAAAGTACTTGAGTACACCTACCATTTTGAAAAAGATTTTATTTGAAAAGAGATTAATTTCCTTTCACTCTTTTTATGACAAATCAATTAATGAATCGATTTGATTAGACCATAAGAAAATTTAATTTAATTTACTAGATGTGAGAACTTTAATTATTAATTTAACCAAAAATATATTGTTACTTGTGTTAAAAATTGTAATGGAAAAAACGAACCAAAACCAATGGAATGGGATTAATAGAAGTACTTGAGTACATGTACCATTTTGAAAAGACTTGTTTTGAGAAGAGCTGAATTTTCTTTCAAAGACAAATCAAGTAATTAATGAATTTTATCATGCAGTAAGAGGACAAGGGCACTCCATGCAACCTTACCATTTCCCTCAAATACAACTTAGCATATTATTCCGTCGTATAAGAAACTTTGTGGGGAATGAATTGAGCCAATTTTGTCATTCGATCTACTAGTACCCAAATCGAATCATATTATTGCTGTGTACGAGGCAACCCAACTATGAAGTCCATATTCAAATCTTCCCACTTCCAAGTAGGAATAGTAATGTCCTTGGATAAACCTCCCAGTTTCTGATGCTTAACTTTCACTGGTTGGCAATTAGGACACTTAGCCACAAGTCCCGCAATATCATTCTTCATCCCATTCCACCAATAGACATCCTGCAAATCATGGTACATCTTGGTGGCTCTCGGGTGAATGGAATACCGAGAACTATGGCTTCTAATAAGATTTGTTCTCTCAAGTCATCAACGTTGGGAACACACAAACGACCTTGATATCTAAGCACACCATCTCCCCCATGGGAAAAGGCCTTAACAGACTTTCTAAGTACCGCTTCTTTCAATTCTACTAAGGTCGGATCAAGACATTGCTTAGCTTTCACATCTGTCACAAAAGATGATTCTGAACCATTATGAACCATAACACCACCTTTGGTGGAGTACATCAACCGAACTCCTAATCGGGCCAATCTATGTATGTCTTGTACCAACTCTCGTTTATCTTCTTCTATATGGGCAACACTAGCCATTGATAATAGGCTAAGGGCATCCTCCACCACATTTGCCTTACCGAGGTGATAGAGAACACTCATATCATAATCCTTAAGTAACTCAAGCCACCTTCTTTGGCGTAAGTTAAGATCTTTCTAACTGAACACATACTGTAGGCTCTTGTGGTCGGTAATCACATCTACATGCACACCGTACAAATAGTGCCTCCAAATCTTTAAGGTAAAAACAACCGCTGCTAATTCAAGATCATGGGTCGGATAATTCTTCTCATGAACCTTAAGTTTCCTTGAAGCATAGGCAATAACTTTCCCATTTTCCATAAGCACACATCCTAATCCAACTCTCCAGGCATCACAATAAACAACAAAACCATTCGTCCCTTCCGGTAAAGTCCACACAGGAGTGGAAGTAAGTCTATCTTTTAATTCCTGAAAACTCTTCTCACATAATTCGGACCATAGGAACTTGGTCGTTTTTTGGGTCAAAACGGTCAATGGAGAGGCAATCGAAGAAAACCCCTCAACAAATCTTCTGTAGTAACCAGCTAAACCCAAGAAACTTCTAGTATCTGAAGGAGTTAGAGGTCTAGGCCAACTCTTGACCACATCCGTCTTCTTAGGATCTACCTCAATACCCTTACTTGAAACAATATGACAAAGAAAAGCTACAGACCTTAGCCAAAACTCACACTTGCTAAACTTTGCAAAGAGTTGTTAGTCCTTCAGAATTTGCAACACAATCCTCAAATGATCAATATGCTCATTCTCAATTCTTGAATAAATCAATATATCATCAATGAAAACAATTACGAATATATCAAGGTATTGTCTAAACACGCTATTCATCAAATCCATAAATGTCGTCGGAGCATTCATCAAACCAAACGACATCACCAAGAACTCATAATGACCATACCGCGTTCTAAAAGACGTTTTTGGAATATCATCATCCTTCACCCTCAATTGGTGATAACCCGACCTAAGGTCAATCTTGGAGAAGTAACTCGCTCCTTGGAGTTTGTCAAACAAATCATCTATTTTTGGAAGAGGATACTTATTCTTAATGGTCACCTTGTTCAATTGCTGATAGTCAATATACATATGAAGTGAACCATCTTTCTTCTTAACAAACAAAATTGGAGCACCCCATGGAGAGATACTCGGTCAAATGAAACCCTTATCCAAAAAATCTTTCAATTGCTCCTTTAATTCCTTAAGTTTTAAAGGAGCCATTCGGTAAGGAGGAATAGAAATAGGTTGCGTATCTGGAAGAAGATCAATACCGAAGTCTATTTTCCTTTCCAGAGGAATACCGAGTAGATTATCTGGGAACACTTCTGGAAACTCATTAACAACGGGGACCGACTCAAGAATAGGGGTTTCGGAATCCATATCCTTCACCCTAACTAGATGGTACATGCAACCCTTAGAAATCATCCTCCTAGCTTTAAGACAAGAGATAAATTGACTCTTAGCCATATAATTTCCCTCCTTCCAGGAAGCATACGATGTTTTGTATCATTCCTTACCAGAATATTGGAAAAATGAAGTGAATGAAACTTATATCAAAATTGGGGATAATGAACAATTATGGGTGTATATGGTAATAATAGGAGTTAAGTGGGTAAGGCTTCACAACATAAACATAGTTTAGTATGGAATTTTGTTGTTTATATTTTACAAACTATGTGATGAACATATTTGATTATGCTTTAATATGAATACTTGAGTTTTATACTCTTTTGTTTTGGATAAGTGGAATATTATTCTATTGCACATTGTCATATGGTGTTTGATTATTAGACATGCAAATCTTTGTGATTATAGTCTAAAATATATTAGTGTACACATTAAGAAGTTAGTTTCAAATTTTGGTTAAATATTTAGTTCGTAGATGATGATTGGATGCTTACGTGTATTTTTGATTTTACATTTAAATACGAAACCTTATGAGAATTGATTTGCTTGAATGT
The DNA here is from genome assembly GCA_029582245.1 of Solanum etuberosum. Lineage (NCBI taxonomy): Eukaryota > Viridiplantae > Streptophyta > Magnoliopsida > Solanales > Solanaceae > Solanum > Solanum etuberosum. The sequence continues at coordinate 17,525 of JAJONR010005216.1, read as the reverse complement.
GTATTTCACATGCATAAATGATTAAAAATTATTGCCTGATTATATCTCAAAACAGACATGGCATCAAAAAGTATCATTGCTGACTTTAAAAAGTGTGAAAAACTTAACGGTGACAATTACGATATCTGGAGTCGTAAAATATGGTATTTACTGGAAGAGAAAAATGCACTGGAAGGTATAAACCGTGTTTTGAATCAACCAGAAGAGGGTAATTTTGCATAACACATAAGGGAACTATAGAAGCTTACAAAGCTTGGAAAAAGGCTAATTCCACTACACATGGAATAATAGTTAGTTCTGTGGTTGATGACCTCATACATTAATGTGAGGAATTCCCAACTGCTCATGCTATGTGGGCACATCTGCGAGAAACATATGGGGGTACGTCTATAACCCGCCTCCGACAGTTGACTATAAAATTTGACACTTACAAAAAGTGTCATGATTAGAATATCAAACAACACCTTAGGATGATGTCAAACATGATAGCTCAACTCAAGAGTGCTTGCCATGTTCTTTCAGATGAGCAACAAGTTCAGGCAGTGATTTGGTCTCTTTCCAATAATTGGGAACATTTGAAGGTTAACTTTACCCATAATGACAACATCAAAACTTTTTCTGATGTTGCACGCCATGTTGAACTTGAAGATGATCGCCTTGGTGCTGCTAAAGCTGCTTCTAATGCATTTGTGGCAGAGTCAAGTGGTACAAAATCTTAAGGCTTCAGCAAGAAAAATTGGAAAAGAAATGGAAAAGACAAAGAGACTGGAGAAGGACCCTCTAAGAAAAATAAGAAGCCAAATTTCAAGAAAGGAAAACGGTTTTTCAAGAAGAGAGACAAGAGTAAAATGAAGTGCTACATATGGTCTAGTACTTCTTTACTAACCTCATCTTATCCTATGTGGATTGTAGACTCAGGATCCACCGACTACGTGAGTCGAGATAGAGAGGCATTTGTGGAGTTTTGCCGAGTTTCATCTAAATCAAGGTGGATCTACGTAGGAAATAATGCTACGCTTGAAGTCAAAGGTATAGGCACTTGCAAAGTGGACTTGTGTGGTGGTCGTTCCTTGATGTTGCATGATGCTCTATATGCTCCAGAGATTCGACAAAACATAGTATCTGTGTCTGTTCTTTTAGACGTTGGTTTTGATTTGTTCTTTTAGTCGCAATGGTATTAGAATAACTCTAGATATGTTTTATATGGTTTTGGACTTCGTTATGACCGCTTTATCATTTTAGATTGTAATCCTTCAACTTATGACTATTAGGTTGACCGTTGTGTGATGGCATGTTATTCAAGTAACAATAATATTGATGTTATTACATGGCATGCAAGATTAGGTCACATAGAAAAAGATCGAATGAATAGGTTGGCAAAAGAAGGAAATTTAGGTTCTTTCACCAAAATTGATATGCCAACTTGTGAAAATTATCTTGCTGGAAAGATTACGCGTAAACCATTTTTGAAGGCTAAAAGAGTTGAATTCCCGCTTCAATTAATTAATTCTGATATTTGTGGTCCAATGAATGTGAATGCAAGGTCTGGTGCTACATACTTCATTACATTTATTGATGATTTCACGCACTTTGGTTATGTCTATTTGATTTCTCATAAATCTGAAGCACTTGAGTTCTTTAAAAGATATATGAATGAAGTTGAAAATCAATTAGATAAAATCATAAAGGCTTTAAGAACTGACCGAGGACGTAAATATTTGTCAAAACAATTTGAAGAATTATGTGCTGAAAAGGGTATTATCAGACAGTTAACTACTCCTATACACATCAACAAAATGGTGTAGCTGAAAGAAGGAATAAAACATTATTTGACATGACAAGATCAATGATGGCTCAGGTAAATTTCTCTATCTGTTTCTAGGGAGATGCATTATTGATTGCGGCTTACATATTGAACAAAGTTCCTTCTAAATCAGTTTTTTCCACTCCTTATGAACTTTGGACTGGTCACAAAACAAACCTGAATGATCTACGACCGTGGGGTTATGCAGCATAGATTAAAGATTGTTTTGGTGAGTTTGGTAAACTAAGTCCAAAATGAAAGAAATGTATCTTTATAAGGTACTTTGAACGCTCCAAAAGCTATGTGTTCATCGATGAACTGGAGGATGGAAGTATTACTGAAATTGTATCACGAGATGTCAGTTTTTTTTTGGAAAATGATTTTCCCAAAAAGGGTGAAATAGATGAAGTTGAGCCTTTTTACGAAATTTTGAATTGAGAAGATCAGATAATGTTGTCAAACATACTTGATAACTCAATGGATCAAGAAATGATTCTTGATCCAAGTGGGAGTTATGAATCCCAAAATCCTATAGAGGAATCTGAACTTCAAATACGTAAGAGTACAAGAAAAGGTGTACCTAAACGATCTTATGAGATTGAGGATTATGTTTTCTTGGTATCTCCTACAGAATTGGATGAACCTAATTTTTTAATTGACGCCTTATCGAGCCCTAAAAGGGATGAATGGTTAAAAGCGATGAAAAAAAATTAGAGTCCATGAAAACCAACAAAGTATGGGATCTAGTTGACCTTCCTAAGGAATGTAAAGCTATTGGGAATAAATGGATTCTTAAAGTTAAACGTAAATCAGATGGGTCAATAGAAAGACACAGAGCACGATTGGTGGCAAAAGGTTTTACTCAAGATGTTGGAATAGTCTATGAGGAAACTTTTTCACCAGTTGTGAAGTTTACATCAATACGGTTACTTTTAGCTATTGTTACACGTTTAGATCTAGAATTACACCAAATGGATGTGAAAACCGATTTTCTCAATGGAGAATTAAATGAGGAAATCTACATGGAACAACCAGTAGGTTTCGTTGTTAAAGGTCAAGAAAAGAAAGTATGTAAATTGATAGATCAATTTATGGCCTAAAGTAATCTTCAAGGCAGTGGTATCTGCGATTTCATAAGTAGGTGATTTTGATCGATGAAGATCATTGCATCTATGTGAAAAAGTCCTGTGGAAATAATTTTGAGTATGTGAAAACTGTCAAGTCATGACTTTCAAAATCATTTGATATGAATGATATGGGTGAAGCAGACTATATATTGGGTATTAAGATCCAAAGAGATCGTTCCAAGAATTTCTTTAAAGAAATTTTTGAGTTTATCTCAATAAACTTATATAAAGAAAATATTGGAACGTTTTTGAATGAATAGTTGCAAATCCATGGATACTCCTGTAGCAAGGGGTAAAACTTTAAGCCTTGAAATGTGTCCAAAGACTGAAAAAGAAAAGGAAAACATGTATCGAGTTCCTTATTCTAGTGCTGTCGGGAGTTTGATGTATGCTATGATGTGTAGTCGCCCAGAAATTTTTTATGCTGTGAGTCTAGTTAGCAGGTATCAATCCAATCCTGGAAGAGATCATTGAAAAGCAGTAAAGAGAATATTCCAATACCTGAAGGGAACTGCAGATCATACACTTTGTTATAGTGGATCTGATTTATTCATAAAAGGTTATACAGATGTTGATTGGGTTGGTGACCTGGATGATAGAAAATCAACATTCGGTTTTCCTTTCTTACTAAATGGTGGTGCTATTTCATAGAAAAGTAAGAAACAAACTTGCACAACTCTTTCACCCTTGTAATCTGAATTTGTAGCTTGTGCGTCTGCAGTACAAGAAGTTGTTTGGTTAAAGAGATTCTTTGAACAATGATATACCGTGAGTTTACGGTATTTTTGATGCGTTTCACTTAGAGTTTGTGTGTGTCTTGGACTATTTTGTTGTTAGAAAAAATGGTTTTATGTAATTCTTGCAGGAAATAAGTTCGGATGCGGTTGATGGAGATAAGAGCTGAAAATTTGTAGAAATGGCCAGTAACGGAGCCAACCACGGGCCGTAGGTGCTGCAGCGTAGATGAAGGTTCAAGGAATTCTGACCAAGTGTGGAACTACGGAAGCGTCGACGGACCGTAGGTGTAACACCCAGAAACTAGTAAGCTAAACTAGAGGGTTCTAGAGCCTTACGTGAGGGTTAAAGTTGTAGAAATAACTTCCCGTACTTAAAATGAAGGTTTTAGGGCTAGGGAGTCAAGGTACGACCCCCCCCCCCAAGGACCAACCAAGAGTCCTTGAGGGGGACCCAAAACAGTCCCTAGAATCTGCCCAAAATGGGCCACCTACAGATGGGACTCACGCCTAATAAGTGGACCCACGCCCTGTGGTTAGGGGTCGTAGGTCAAGATCCCAAGAAGTGAGCTGCAGACCAGCACACACGGAGGACCAGCACACCCCGTGGACCCACCCACGGTCCGTGGGCGTGGTCTCGTGGGTGAGGCACCTTGGCCCTTAAGTGGGTTAAGTTGGAAGGTTAGGGAACTTTCCATTTTTAATTAGTTATTAAGTGGGGTCGTTTTATTAGTAATTAGACCACCTATATAAACCTAATAGACCCCTAAATACATTGATCTAAATCATTGTTTTCAATTCACCAAAGAACCCAATTCCCTCTCAAATATTCTCTCTCTAGAAAGTGAAGAAGAAGAGAAGAAAGCTAGGTCAAATTCCTCTATTGTTGCAAACTTTTGTGAGGGCTTTATAATCAAGGTATATTAAGCTTATTCATCCATGGATTCTTCCATCCATGGAGCCCCCTAGAATTCCCCCAATTGTGAAGATAAACCCCCAATTCTAGCTACGGTTTCTTCTTATATTGTTGGTAGTGTTGAGTATGATTCCAATTGAGTGGATAGTACTTGTTTATGATTGATTTAGTATTGAATCAAGATATTATGATGATATTATGTGTTTTCCATGGTTAACCCTAGTTTAATTGATGAAATTGAAGAATGTGGATTTATGCCTTGTGAAGTGAAATTGAGGATTCATAGGTGATCTTCTAGAATTGATGTTATGAGTAGTAATTGTTCAAGAATATAAACATGTGGACAAGAATTGAACTAGGTTAAGGTATATATGATGGATCATGACAAGTAAAGCTTGAGATTGAACCTTTATGATGAACTATGACTAGAATTGCTTAAAAATGAAGCTTATGACTAGAATGTCTTGTAATCTACATATGCATGATGATTGTATGAAGTAAAGCTTTGAGAGTAAGGCTTGTAGTCATGAATGTTGATTACTAGGGTATTGAGAGTAAAGCCAATGTGATGAATTATGTATGTGAAGGCTTTGAGAGTAAAGTCTATATGAGAATATAAGTCTAATAGGTAGAATTGTGGTGAAAGGCTTATACTCACCTAACTTACCTAATGAATGGTTGAATGTATGAAGTGATTGAATCACTTGAGTTATGATGATATCCATGTCTAATGTAGAATTCTAGATATGATATTATGCATGAATATGATATGATATGAAAGGTTCTCTCACATAGAATGATTGTAGGTTGAAAGACTATTCTCACCTTAAATGAATCTAAGTCCAAGGGGCTATGAAATGTGATGAGGTTGTGGTGAGTACCCCAAAGAGCTTTACATGATAGGAATGTGAGGTGAGTTCCCTTATTCCTAATTAGTTAAACATGAGGTGATTACCCATGTCATGATATGGGGAGTGTGAGGTGATTACCCTTTTTATGTATGTATGTATGATTCCCAAGGCAAGCGGTGATTACCCATTAGCCTTTATGCTGATCATGGAGGCGATTACCTATGATCCTTATGTGGTCATATGGAGGTGAATACCTACATTACACCCTAAAATGGATATGGAGGCGAATACCTATATCTCATTAAAATGAACATGGAGGCGAATACCTATGATTCATTAGTATGTATGACTAGAGGTGATTCCCCTTGTCTTTATGATTCATTAATATGTATGACTAGAGGTGGTTCCCCTTGTATTTATGATTCATTAATATGTGTGACTAGAGGTGATTCCCCTTGTCTTTATGATTCATTAATATATATGACTAGTGGTGATTCCCCTTGTCTCTATGATTCCATGATATGTATGACTTGAGGTGATTACCCTTGTCCTTTATGATGAGCTAAACATGTATGACTTGAGGTGAGTCCCCTTGTTCCTTGTGATGAGCTTAATATGAGAATAAGAGATGATACATATGAATGAAGAGCCTAAAGTGTCTAGCTTAGCATGGGTAGGATTATGGGATCTTATTCATACATTGCACAAGCTTGCCTTGAGGTGACTCATGAAGAGTTTCTCTCATATGATGTATGTTTAGCTTGGGTTGTTGCTATAGTTTCCCTCCTTGCTATGTTGACTAAAGGTGATAGATTCCCCTGTCTATGATGTTTTAGCCAAAGATGAGACCATGAGATGGTAAGTATGATTATGATGGCCAAAGGGGATACTTAGCATGAATGGAATTATGGGGTCTTATTCATGCATTGCACAAGTGTACTTGGAGGTTACTTTTGAAGAGGTTCTTTTATGATATGAAGGTCTAAGTATTGACTATGTATATGGACCATGCCTTATGATGACAAATGATTTTATTATGTATATGTTGGAGATTATGCTATGATTATCTTATTTTATGTCTTATGTTGGCTAACCCTTGTGTTATGCTCTTATGATGTCATGCTAGCTAACATATTTAGTACATTTTGTAATAACGCATACTCTTACCTATATTCTTATCAAATGTAGGGTTTGGTGACATTGAGTTCCATTCTTGAGGATAGGTTTCTAGAAGTGCAAGGAGTTGAAGATTTGGTGAGTCCTCATAGTATCGAGGATAAAGCCACCATTACCTTTATGTCTTTCTTTTATGTTTTAGATCATTTTATGGGCTGTGTCCCAAAGTTTATTCAAGTTGAGTTTAGATGGTTTGAGACAAAGTGTTATAGACTTCCGCTTGCATTTTATAAAGACTTCGATTGTATGGATAAAAGTTTTAAAATTTCTGTACTTTTCTATTATCTTATGTTATGATATGCTAAGGGCTTGTATGAAACTCCATTCAGGGTTGATTACGACATGTTACATCTAGGGTGTACCCCTGGGTTGTGACAAACTTGGTAATTAGAGCACAAGGTTTAGAATGGTTCTAGGATTGTCTCAAACCACGTCTTGTAGAGTCTTGTTCATAAAAGTGAAGTGCACCACATTTATGAATAGGAGTGTCACGCCCCGTGGCTACCCCCTGGACGTGGACACGGGACCTAGGATCACGAGTGACCCCAAGCTAACCCTGCTGGCATAACATAAGCATACTACATAAACTGAATTAGGAAAGTACTGTGCGGAAGCTAAAACATGAAATGATGGGGCATACCCATAAACTATTTGAATATAGAAAATCTAAGAGTTAAAAAAAATTTGAAAACCCAAACTCAAATGCTAAAGCTGTATCTAACTATGTCTGAAATAAGCCTCTAACTGACTATAAGTGTTGGGACATGCTCCAGCTAAATCTAGCAAAACTGAAACTAAGGACTAAAATCAAAAGGAAACATGTATGTCGTCCTCGGAGAATGAGGACTAACCACTGATACTGCTGAGGTGAAGATCGGGAACCGATCTATGCATGATCTGGAAGCTGAGAACCTGGACCTACATCACGAGAAGATGTAGCGCAGAGTATGCATCAATACTTGAAAGGTACTGAGCATGCAGGATAGAGTAAAGCAGAACAATATAAACATAACTGAACAAAGCATATAACTGAGCAATGAAATAAGATAAGCATGATACTATAATGGAAATACTAAACATGAACTAACTGAATGCAATGACAAAGTTTATAACATGATGAGACTAAAATCTGACTGTAACTGATAACATGGTCAATGCAATAGAATCTGACTGTGAGGGAGCTACTAATAACCGACATAAAACCACATGAGATAAATGTGGAGTCTGATGTATACGCCCCATCGAGAGGACCCAATATACCCTACCATAGGTATAGAGGCATGACTGGCGTAATCACTAAAATAATGCCCACAGAGGGGACTTACATCCTACGGGGTACGTAGTTCTTGGACTATTCAGGTACGCTGAACCCTAGTCCAACACGGTATTAAGTCTACTCCCAACTGATTATGTAAATAACACATTATGACTGGATTTCTGTAATACTGGATAGCTCAAAATACTGACATGCAAAATCTGAGAATGCAACATTAATGTACTTATAATGAAACATTCATAACTGGGGAATGTATATCTAAATATAACTGACCTAGCATCTGTAATTCATGAACTAAATGAATCTACACAACTAGGGTTCTGAATTTCATGCAAGAACTGAAGCAAAAACATAATAATCTGTTTTGGATCATTCTAGCAGCTAAAATCCAACAATTTCTAACATTCAAGAAACCCTAGGTCTAGATAATATCAAGGGAATCAAGATTCTGACTGAATTATTGGGACCTAATAGGCGAAAGGAACCCACTAGTCAAATCCCACATACCTGGTGATGAATTCCACGGAGAAATCTTTCGATTTCAGAGCTGGAACTGATGGAATCTCGCTGCGTTCTTGGACTAGGACTTGGTCGACTCTTTCTCCTTCTGCATTCTAAGTTTTCTATGTTTTTGGTGAATGATTGATTAGGGTAAATTCTAATTTAGTTTCTAGGCTAAAACTGACCAAAACTACGTAGTTTAGGGGTTAAACGACGTAGTTTAGGGATGCAACACATAGGGAAAAGACCAAACGACCCCTGACTTAAATCTGTCGGGGTCAGCGACGGACAAGACCGACAGACCGTGGATGGCCGACGGTCCATTCTGGTCAACCGTTGATCGATACTTGGATGGGGTTCTGGGAGCTTGATCCACGGACCACGACCACGGGTCGTGGCCTGACCTACGGTCCATAGGTCCGGCCGTTGGTCGACCCTTAGAACCATTTTCTGGACTTTCCTGAGAGGGGTTGCAGGTGGCCAACCACGGACCACATCCTACGGTCCGTGGGTGGTGCCCGTCGGTGGCACCTGCAACTTCTGATTCCTGCAATCTGGTCTGTCTAGGATACAGGGTGTTACATTATCTCCCCCTTGGGAACATTAATCCTCGAATGAAGACTAAACTAGCTGAAAATAAAGGGAAAAAGCTACAAACTCTACCACTAAGTACTGAAAACTCATTTCTAACTGAATTAAGTTCCAAGAACATGCAAATACACTGAAAATGCAAGTACAAACTGAAGGAACATGATACTAAGACTGAATCTGCGCAGAAATGACCGAAAAACTGGAGAGGAACTATTAACTCAAGCTGAAATGGAATCGAAAGGAAAGAGGTGAGGATACTTGGCCTTCATGGCTGCTTCTACTTCCCAAGTAGCTTCCTCTACAGACTGGCTCCTCCAAAAAACCTTAACTGAAGCGACTTCTTTGTTTCTCAACCTTCTAACCTGACGATCAAGAATCTCAACTGGCACATCCTCATAAGTGAGACTATCTTTCACAGCCACACTCTCTAAAGGTACTATGGATGCTGGATCACCCACACACCTCTTCAAAAATGAAACGTGAAAGACCGGACGCACTGCTTCTAGTTCTGCTGGCAACTCTAACTCGTCAGACACTTTACCAACCCTTTTCAAGATCTTGTAAGGGCCTACATATCTAGGACTGAGCTTCCCTTTCTTGCCAAATCTCATCACCCCCTTCATAGGTGACACTTTTAGGAAGACCCAATCATCAACTTGGAACTCTAATTCCCTTCTCCTTACATCTACATAGGACTTCTGGCGACTCTGGGCTGTCTAAATCTATCTTTAATAAGTTGCACTTTCGTCATAGCATCATGAACTGAATCTGGCCCTATCAAGGCTGCTTCACCCACTTCAAACCAACCAACTGGAGATCTACATCTACGCCCATACAATACCTCATAAGGGGTAATCTGAATGCCGGAATGGTAGCTATTATTGTAGGCGAACTGTATAAGAGGAAGGTGATCATCCCAACTGCCCTTGAAATCGATCACACAAGCTCTAAACATGTCCTCTAAGGTTTGAATGGTACGCTCTGCCTGACCATCCGTCTGTGGATGAAATGTTGTGCTAAGATTAACCTGAGTACCGAGTCCTTTCTGAAATGACTTCCAGAAATGAGAGGTAAGTTGAGGACCTCTATCTGAGATGATAGACAAAGGAACCCCATGCAACCTGACTATCTCATTAATGTAAAGCTTGGCGTAGTCCTCCGCCGAGTTTGTATTCTTAACAACCAAAAAACGTGCAGACTTAGTAACTCTGTCTACTATCACCCAAATGGAGTCATGCTGTCTGCGAGTACGAGGTAAACCTTTAATGAAGTCCATGTTGATCACTTCCTACTTCCAAGTAGGAATGTTGATCTCTTGAGTCATACCCCCTGGTTTCTGATGTTCTACCTTCACTTGCAGACAATTGAGGCACTTAGCCACAAAATCTGCTATATCCCTCTTCATGCCATTCCACCAAAAGACTTCCCGCAGATCACGATACATCTTAGTGGCACCTGGATGAATAGAATACCTAGAATTATGGGCTTCTGTAAGAATCTGCTGTCTCAACTTACCCACCTTAGGAACACATAATCGACCCTGATAGCGAAGCACACCATCTCCCCCTTGGGAGAATATCTCAACTCTCTGCTGATGTACTGCACCCTTTAGTTGAAGCAATATCGGATCACTGTCTTGCTTTTCCTTAACCTCCGCTGCTAATGAAGATTCTGACCCATTCTGAACTATTATACCATCATCTGATATGCTCATAAGGCGAACTCCCAAGCGAGCAAGCCTATGAACATCCTTTGCTAGTTCTTTTCTTTATTCCTCAACATGTGGTACACTACCCATAGATAGTCTGCTAAGGGCATATGCTACTACATTGGCCTTACCAGGATGGTAAAGCACATTCATGTCATAGTCCTTGAGGAATTCAAGCCATCTCCTCTGGTGAAGATTCAACTCTTTCTAGGTGAACACATACTAAAGGCTTTTATGGTCTGTGAACACATCTATGTGAACACCATCTAAGTAGTGTCTCCAAATCTTAAGTGCAAACACCACTGCTGCAAGCTCGAGGTCATGAGTCGGATAATTCTTCTCATGCAACTTAAGCTGTCTAGAAGCATAAGTTATAACCTTACGTCGCTGCATCAACACACAACCTAGGCCGACTCTGGACGCATCACAATAGATAACATAACCATCTGAACCCTCTGGTAGAGTCAAAACCGGAGTTGTAGTCAACCTAGTTTTAAGTTCGGCGAAGCGATTCTCACAATCATCTGACCACTTAAACTTAACCTTCTTCTGAGTCAACTTAGTCAATGGAGAAGCTATGGATGAAAATCCTTCTACGAACCTTCTATAATAACCTGCTAGACCCAAGAAACTTCTGATGTTTGTAGGAGAGGTAGGTCTGGGCTATTATTTCACAGCTTCTATTTTCTGAGAATCCACTCGAATCCCTTCGCTGGATACTATATGCCCAAGGAAAGCAACTGATTGTAACCAAAACTCACATTTGCTAAATTTAGCAAACAACTAGCGATCTTTGAGAGTTTGTAGAAAAACTTTCAAATGAGTCACATGTTCTTTCTCATTCCTAGAGTAAATGAGGATATCATCAATAAAGACGATAACGAACAAGTCAAAATACTGCTTGAATACCCTGTTCATTAAATCCATGAAAGCTTCAGGAGCATTGGTTAGTCCAAATGACATAACTACAAATTCATAATGACCAAACCGAGTTCTGAAGGCTATTTTTGGAATGTCACTATCTCTGACTCTGAGCTGATGAAAACCAGATCTGAGGTCTATCTTCAAAAAATGACTAGCACCCTGAAGTTGGTAAAACAAGTCATCAATCCTGGGGATGGGATACTTATTCTTGATTGTGACTTTGTTCAAATGCCGATAGTCAATGCACATCCTGAGAGAACCATCTTTTTTTTTCACAAACAACACTGGTGCACCCCATGGCGAAATACTAGGTCTGATGAAGCCCGTATCTAGAAGGTCTTTCAACTGCTCTTTCAATTCCTTAAGCTCAGCTGGATCCATTCTGTAAGGAGGAATAGAAATAGGTTGGGTATCTTGAAGGAGATCAATTCCAAAGACGATTTCCCTTTCGAGAGGAGCTCCGGGAAGATCTTCTGGAAACACTTCTGGGAACTCATAAACTACTGGAACTGACTCAAGAGTTGGGGTTTCAAGCTTGAATCCTTAACCCAAACTAGATGATAGATATACCCCTTGGAAATCATCTTTCTGGCCTTAAGGTAAAAAATGAATCTACCCATAGGCGCTAAGCTACTACCCTTCCATTCTAAGATTGGTTTGTCTGGAAACTAGAAACGAACAATCCTAGTTCTACAATCGATTGAGGCATAATAAGAATGTAACAAATCCATGCCTAGAATGATATCAAAGTCTACCATTTCTAACTCTACAAGATCTTCTGAGGTAACTTTCTGAGAGACTGTGACAAGGCAATTTATGTATACCCGTCTAGCTATAACTGGGTCACCGACTGGAGTAGAGACTAAGAAGGGTTCTGAGAGAGTTTCTGGACTAACATCGAATTTGACTGCTATATAAGGAGTTACAAAGGAAAGAGTAGCCCCTGGATCTAAAAAAACATAAACATCTAAGTTAAACACCCGTAACGTACCAGTGACCACATCAGGAGAGTCTTCCTAATCCTGGCGAGCCTGAAGAGCATACAACCTGTTTTGGCGCTGACCGCCACCTGTACCAGATGAGTTACCCTTCTAAGTCGGGCAACCTGCTGGTGCTGCTGAAGTTGTGGACTGAGCTCTACCATTATTACCTCCTTGATCCTGCTTATAAGAAGGACAATCTCTCCACTTGTGACCAGTCTGACCACACCTAAAACATCATTCCTTTCCTACAAGACACTCGCCCGGATGGTTCTTACCACACTTAGGACAAGTTGGGTAGGTTCTGGTACCTGAAACACTCCCCTGAGACTTAGAGGCTCATGCCCTACCTTTCTGATCATGTCGGAACCTGGAGGATGGAACACTAGCTGACGAAGGTGCTGGGGCTGAAGATTTCTGCTGGAACTGAGAGCGATTTCCACCACCAGATTTCTGTTGAGAATACTCATAGCTGCCTTTCCTAGCCTTTTTTTCCTCCTTAGCTTGTTCCCTAAGATTATCTCCCTCAACCTGCTGACCATGAGTCATGAGCCTAGAAATGTTCATATTTTCCAGCAACATAGCATTTCTACACTCTGTTTTCACTAAGTCTGACACTTCATACAGAAACTTATTCATTTGAGCCTGGAATCGGCAATCATGTACGAGCATACCTGGAGAGCTGGGTGAACTTGAGTCCATACTCTTGGACTTTCATGTTACCTTACCTCAAATTCATAAACTCCTAAGCTCTTGCCTCCCTCAACTCTCTTGGGAAGAACCTGTCCAGAAAAGTCTCACTAAAGCATTCCCAAGTAATAGGAGTTGCATCTGCATCCCTGTTCTCTTTCCATTGAGTATACCAGATATGAGCTACATCCTTAAACTGATAGGATGCCAACTTAACCCTATCATTACCAGTTACCTGCATCACTTCAAAGATCTTCTTGACCTCATCGATGAAATTTTGGGGATCCTCACCAATCTGCGATCCTAAGAACTCTGGCGGATTCATCCTAACAAAATCACGAACTCTAGTTGTAGCTGACCCAATATTAGCATTTGCAGGAGCTGGAACCTGCTGGTTGTTCTGGTTAGTCACATTCTGAGCCAAAAGTTGGATAGCGTTTTGACACTCTGCATTTGAAACTTCCTAATCTGGGACTAAAGGAGTTGTGTTAGCATTCCTTGCGTTAGCTCTACGAGGAGGCATGATCTGAAATGCATAACGATGAGTTAGAGAGAGATCATACCAATGCACGATAAGAATATCAAGAAAGTGGGGCTTTCCTAAAACACTTCGTAGCTTCCCCCTCTTTAGATGTGGTGCACTTCACACCCATGAAAAAGACTCTACTTAGTGTAGCTTTTTAGACATCCTAGGACACTTAAACTTAATACTCTGATACCAAGTTTGTCCCGCACCGAGGCTACCCCCGGATGCGAACACGTGACCTAGGATCACGATTGACCCAAAGCTAATCCTGCTGGCATAACATAAGCATACTAAATAAACTAAATTAGGAAAGTACTGTGCGGAAGCTAAAACATGAAATGATGGGGAATACCATAGTTTAGAATCACCATGTGTGATGAATGTGAAGGCTTAGTGATGACCTAATCCGACCTTAGTTAAATTGAAATGAATGGTGCTTAGAAAGTCCGTTTAGGCTTGCTCCCAAGGGGGAGATGATGTGCTTGGTTAGCAAGGTTGTTGAGTGTTCCTAATGCTTAGGAGTTGGGTTTACTTGAGTTTCTCACCCTAGAAAGGTGGCATAAGTTGGGAAGTTTAGTCCCTGTTTTGTAGGTCAATATGAACTCTTGAGATGATAAGTTCCTCTTGGTTTGTATTATGTGTGGGGTCATGTGTGTTAAAGTGTTGCCATGATTTCCTGATATGATGCATGTTCATGAAAGCTTGTGATTTAAAAAGAAAATGAGTTTACATGATTTATATCCTCATGTTGTTGTGCATTTAGTATGAGTTGCATATTTGACTTCATGAGACGTGTTGATGAACATGTTTTAGTATGCTTTTGAGAGTAATTTCATATTGGCTCCATGATTAGTGTTGAGCATTATTTTAGTTGGAGAAGGTAATTCCTCCTATGAATATGTGAAATATTGAGATTCTTGCATATTGGGTTATTAGATGTAGTTCCTACTTCCTTATGTTGCATTGAGTATGTTTAGCTTGGAGATGAAGTTCCTCCTTTTGTTTAGTTGCATGCATGATGGGCTGCTAGTCTAGAGTCGTTTCCTTTAAGAAGTGTTTAGAATCGTCATTCGAGGATGAATGTTCCCAAGGGGGAGATATTGTAACACCCGGAAACTAGTAAGCTAAACTAGAGGGTTCTAGAGCCTTACGTAAGGGTTAAAGTTGTATAAATAACTTCCCGTACTTAGAATGAAGGTTTTAGGGCTAGGGCGTCAAGGTACGACCCCCCAAGGACCAACCAAGGGTCCTTGAGGGGAACCCAAAACAATCCCTACAATCTGCCCAAAATGGGCCACCTACGGATGGGACTCACGCCCCGTGGGA
This sequence comes from Solanum etuberosum, assembly GCA_029582245.1. Lineage (NCBI taxonomy): Eukaryota > Viridiplantae > Streptophyta > Magnoliopsida > Solanales > Solanaceae > Solanum > Solanum etuberosum. The sequence continues at coordinate 2,395 of JAJONR010005216.1, read as the reverse complement.
AGGGGTCGTGGGTCAAGACCCCAAGAAGTGGGCTGCAGACCACCACCCACGGAGGACCATCATGCCCCGTGGAACCACCCACGGTCCGTGGGTGTGGTCTCGAGGGTGAGGCAGCCTTGGCCCTTAAGTGGGTTAAGTTGGGAGATTACAGAACTTTCCTATTTTAATTAGTTATTAAGTGGGGTCATTTTATTAGTAATTAGACCACCTATATAAACCTAGTATACACCTAAATACATTGATCCAAATCATTGTTTTCAATTCACCAAAGAACCCAATTCCCTCTCAAATATTCTTTCTCTAGAAAGTGAAAAAGAAGAAGAAGAAGAAGAAGAAGAAGAAGAAGAAGAAGAAGAGAAGAAAGCTAGGTCAAATTCCTCCATTGTTGCAAGCTTTGGTGAGGGATTTATAATCAAGGTATGTTAGCTTATTCATCCATGGATTCTTCCATCCATGGAGCCCCCTAGAATTCCCCCAATTATGAAGATAAACCCCCAATTCTAGCTAGGGTTTCTTCCTATATTGTGGGTAGTGTTGAGAATAATTCCAATTGAGTGGATAGTACTTGTTTATGATTGATTTAGTATTGAATCAAGATATTATGATGATATTATGTGTTTTCCATGATTAATCCTAGTCTAAATGATGAAATTGAAGAATGTGGGTTTATGTCTTGTGAAGTGAAATTGAGGATTAATGGGTGATCTTCTAGAATTGATGTTATGAGTAGTAGTTGTTCGAGAATAGAAACATGTGGACATGAATTGAACTAGGTTAAGGTATATATGATGGATCATGACTAGTAAAGCTTGAGATTGAACCTTTATGATGAATTATGACTAGAATTGCTTAAAGATGAAGCTTATGACTAGAATGTCTTATAATCTAGATATGCATGATGATTGTATGAAGTAAAGCTTTGAGAGTAAGGCTTGTAGTCATGAATGTTGATCACTAGGGTTTTGAGAGTAAAGACAATGTGATGAATTATGGATGTTAAGTCTTTGAGAGTAAAGTCTATATGAGAATAGAAGTCTAATAGGTAGAATTGTGGTGAAAGGCTTATACTCACCTAACTTACCTAATGAATGGTTGAATGTATGAAGTGATAGAATCACTTGAGTTATGATGATATCCATGTCTAATGTAGAATTCTAGATATGATATTATGCATGAATATGATATGATATGAAAGGTTCTCTCACATAGAATGATTCTAGGTTGAAAGGTTATTCTTACCTAAAAAGAATCTAAGTCCAAGGGGCTATGAAATGTGATGAGGTTGAGGTCAGTCCCCCAAAGAGATTTACATGATAGGAATGTTAGGTGAGTTCCCTTATTCCTAATTAATTAAACATGAGGTGATTACCCATGTCATGATATGGGGAGTGTGAGGTGATTACCCTTTTTATGTATGTATGTATGACTCCCAAGGCACGCGCTGATTACCCATTAGGCTTTATGTTGATCATGGAGGCGAGTACCTATGATCTTTATGTGGTGAAGTGGAGGTGAATACCTAAATTACACCCTAAAATGGATATGGAGGAGAATACATATATCTCATTAAAATGAACATGGAGGTGAATACCTATGATTCATTATTATGTATGACTAGAGGTGATTCCCCTTTTCTTTATGATTCATTAATATGCATGACTAGAGGTGATTCCCCTTGTCCTTATGATTCACTAATATGTATGACTAGAGGTGATTCCCCTTTTTTCTGTATGATTCATTAATATGTATGACTAGAGGTGATTCCCTTTGTCTCTATGATTCTATGATATGTATGACTTGAGGTGATTACCCTTGTCCTCTATGATGAGCTAAACATGTATGACTTGAGTGATTACCCTTGTCCTTTATGATGAGCTAAACATGTATGACTTGAGGTGATTCCCCTTATTTCTTGTGATGAGCTTAATATGAGAATAAGAGATGATACATGTGAATGAAGAGCCTAAAGTGTCTAGATTAGCATGGGTAGGATTATGGGATCTTATTCATGCATTGCACAAGCTTGCCTTGAGGTGACTCATGAAGTGTTTCTCTCATATGATGTATGTTTAGCTTGGGTTGTTGCTATAGTTTCCCTCCTTGCTATGTTGACTAAAGGTGATAGATTCCCTTGTGTATGGTGTTTAAGCTAAAGGTGAGACCATGAGATGGTAAGTATGATTATGATGGCCAAAGGGGATACTTAGCATAAATGGGATTATGTGGTCTTATTCATGCATTGCACAAGTGTACTTGGAGGTTACTTATGAAGAGGTTCTTTTATGATATGAAGGTCAAAGTATTGACTATGTATATGGACCATGCCTTATGATGACAAATGCTTTTATTATGTATATGTTGGAGATTATGCTATGATTATGTTATTTTCTCTTAT